>DF359031.1:70717-83337 GCA_000787875.1 Solanum virginianum
TTATCAAATGAGTTCGCAAGGATGCGATCATACCAGCAGTAACACACCGGATCCCATCAGAACTTCAAAGTTAAGTGCGTTTGGGCAAGAGTAGTACTAGGATGGATGACCCCATCCTTGTGTTGCATCCCTCCTTTGCGAAGGGAGCCTCGGAGTAAATAATAAAGTTGTTGTCATGTGATCCGAAGATCACGGGTTCAAGTCTTGAAATCAGCTTGCAGCAAAAATGCAATGTAAGGTTGCGTACAATAGATCCTTATGGTCGCACCCTTCCCTGAATCCTATATATAGCGAGAACTTTAGTGCACTGGACTTATTTTATATATATATATATATATATATCAAACAATTTAACAAAATTTTGTATTACTTTTTATTTTACCACCTTATCAAATTATTCATGAGCTGTCCATATTAAAAGGACAAAAGTTGTTGTATATTTTAATTATGACTTTAAGGCTAAGTAATATCAATCCTACATCTTTTATTTGGTTGCATGATTCAAAAGAGAACAAAAATGCAAATTAAGAAATTTGGTTTTTCAAGAAAGAAAAGAGACAAAATAAAAATGGACCCATATTAAAGATTTTCATAGTATTTTAATCATCAAGGCATCCACTTTCATTGGTGAGGCTAAATATTGATATATTTGAGAATAAAAAGGGGGTCCATATAGCTATCTTTTTAGTGAGAAAATGCTTTAATGAAATGAGAGAAAAAAGAAAGGGAAGGCTTGAGTTGAATGCAAAATGAAGAAGAAAACAAAAATGAGGAGAATATTTTAACTAATTTATATTATATATTAGGCTCATTAATAAGGAAATTTCTCCTATAAGAATTTCTTTTGTTTTTAAAGCTTGAATTGAGATTTCTGATTAAGAATTGATTTGTCTATTAATTTTTCTATAAAATGAATTGATCAAATCTTAACTAAAAAATCAATTTTTTCAGTTTTTTTTTTTAAATTAAATTTAAGGAAAAGAGATTAAAAATATTCTCGAATTATTTGAAATTGAGCAAAAATATTCTTCCATTTGATTTTGGCTAAAAAAATACTCCTCCATTAAATTTTTTGTTCAAAAATACTCTTCTCTCTAACAAAAACAAGAAAAGCAAAAGATACTCTCGAGCTATCAAAAATGGAGCAAAAATACTCCTTGATTTGATTTTAGCTCGAAAATATCCTCTTTTAAAATTTTGAAAAAAAAAACTCCCTCTAACAAAAATGACATCATGCATTCTACGTGGACAAAAAGTGTCACATGATCAATCCACACAGAACCCCATTTAGGGATGCAAGAGGTTTTCTCTTTGAATATTCGGTCTGAGATTAGCCATTTCATATCGAAAAGGACTGTGATTTCACTTGCAAATATCTCAAAAAGTTAATCTTCGAATGATAAGAGTGATTCATCCTCGTTATAATCATTGTCTCCTCCTCGAATTAGTTTCTCGAGTTTAAAAGGATCCAACTCTTCAAATTTTTTGAACTTACGAAGGTTCTATAAAAGTTGTTGTGCTCAAGTTAACAATGTAATACAATCAACATAAGTTGTCATTTTCAAGAAAAAATAAATTACAACTATAAACAAAAGCTTTTTTTTTTAAATGTATTAAGAATCTGCATTACTCAAAATCTGAAAAAATTGATTTGAAGATGCGTTGGGGTTGAAATTTTAATAGAAGAGAGATATTTTAAATAATAATTTAATAAAAATAAAAAATTGAGGGACTGGATCTAATCTATTTATCCTTCATTTTCTTTGACCAACATAGTCCCTCAATTTCTCTAGGTCAATTTTTAATGTGTTTTATAGTGTGACTCGTTTTTTATCCGGTATTTTAGCTTATGTAATTTTTAGGTGATCAAGTTATTAGTTGTCCAAATTCAGCTTATTCTATCTATTCTATATTCAATTTATTCTTCCCTGTTCATCCATTATGACATATTTATCTATTAATTCGATTTATTTTGATTCATTCAAATTCAGTTTAACTTTTTCATTTGACGCCCTTACTCTACCCTCTCTGTCCATGTCTACCTCTCTCAAATTCAGTGTCAAATAGGGGTGGGGCATTTAGTTTTTTTGGTTTGATTTTAGCAAATTTTAGTTTGATTTTTTATTTTTAAAAAGTATGCACCATATACCGAACTTAACTAATTAGGTTTGGTTCCATTTTTTTAGTTCGATTTGATTTTATTTAGTGTTTTTAAATCCATTTTCGGTATGAACTAATAAAAACAAATGAGGATAAAATCAATCAATTTTTCGGTGAACTAATAAAAAATAAAATGAGGACAAAATCAAAGTATAAGACACTTAAAAAGCTTTAAAAACTATATTTATCTTTGTCAATAACTTGCACTCTTGCTATTGCTTGAGGAAAACAAGTACGAAAAACATATTCTTTTACATGACATAAATCGACAAAAATATGTTTGAATTTCTCTTGAAAAATAATATTTCAAGTTAACTATATGAGTTACAAATTTATTGCTACTTTGACTTATTTCACGAAAGATTTAATTGCTACATATATATATATATATATATATACAATTTTTTCAATTTTTAAAATAAAAGTTCGATTCTTCAGTGTACCAAATTTTCTAAACCCCTACACCGAACACCAAATCGAAGAACTGAACTTTTAAAAAAAGAACATTGACATTGAATCGAAAAACTGAAGAACTGAATTACTTTAATTTGATTCGATTCGATTTTTCGATATTAATGCTCATCCCTCGTGTTAGAATCAAAATTTTCACTAACAAAGTTCAAATATAAAGTAAACATAAGAAGAAGTAGAGAATGAGGTTTAACATATATTATACATACATAAAATATAATTTTCAATCATGTATAAATAATAATATAATTTTTCACAAAAAAATGTTTAAATGAACATCTTGACCCTACCTAACTCCTCCCAGCCCAAACCGTTCCTACCTAAGTATACACAAATAAATTAAATATACACTTAGAACACATGCATTATTGTGTATTTACGTTAACTCGCGTCATTCCATCGTGTTATATAGTTGAAATGATGATGACTGCCCTTGTACTTATTCACAACGATTAATTATTAATTACGTAAATTAATTATTAATTAATCTAAGTGGGAACTACTAATTAATTAATCTATTTGCTTTAATTAATTAACCACCTACTAATTATTGTATTATTCCTTCCTAATGTACCAACAAATCATTATTAATATGAAATATAAACAGGTAAAGGATAAGAGTGAATTAAATATAGCAGGTGAAATGTCTCTATTCAAATATCAAGTCAAATGTATAACTATATAATAATAATAATAATTCATAAGTGGTTGTAGTGACAAATCAGATCATTGTCCCAACAATGAAGTACTTTCCTGTTTCAATTTATGTGTCATGATATATGTTGAGTGTTAATTAAAAATAATATTAAAAAATAATAATAAAGCATTTGAATCTTTTGATCTTCAATTAATGATATATAGATTTTGTAATCTTATATATGTTAGGTAGAAAACTGAAATTAAAAATCATCAAAAAAGAATAGTATTTTTGATATATTACTTTACGCAATGGATGGCGTGGTATTTTAGTAGGATAGTAAGACTAGTCGTGGTTTTTATCTTATGTTGCTTTTTACTGGCTTATATTTGTTACTTTTATTGTATTTTTATATTATCATTTGTTTTCCATCTTAATTGATTTTTTTTCTCCTTCTCCTTTTCTCTTTTTCATATCTAGTTTCTTCTATTTTGGGGGCACGATATTTTTCTGACGAGGATCTTTCAGAAATAGTCTCTCTATCTCTGTGAGATAGTGGTAAGGTCTGGGTACATTTTACCCTTCACAGACCCTACTTGTGAGATTCTGCTGGGTATGTTGTTGTTGTTGTTGTTATTGTACTTTACATGACGTATCAGTTAGATACACCACGTTTGTGATTTATTGGGATATCGAATACATCATTTTACACGATATATCTGTATTCAGATTCCACCAAATTTAAGAAACTTTTGTAACTCAAAAAGGTATAAAAATAAAATATAATTAACTCTTAATTAATTATATTTGCCATCTATCATCTCAGCCTACCTTCTAAGAAGTATGCTAAGCAACATAGGTTTCCAACTAAAACATTTATTGATTATGTTGACTAAAATTATTTTTTATGTAAATTTTACTTTTTTAAAAATATTATATCCAAATTTATTGCCATATTATTTAAATTTATCATAATATTATCTTATTAATTTAATTTACGCATCATTTAAATCACATTACAAAATTATTGTACGTATTTTAAGATAAACAAAACTCGTAATTAATTATGTAAGTACTTCCCTCATTAAGTCAAACAATATGGATCGAACAAGAATAAATTTCAGGTATTATTTAAAAAAAAAAAAAAGAATTTGACAACATCACAAGAACATTTAATTTGTACTTTGCTAAATACATTTATTACTTGTTAAACATGTGTACTTGGTTTTATATATACTATCAAAATATTATACAACATTAAATAAGGAATATGAGGGGAATAAAAATATATTATTTGCATGTACATAATAAGTAAAATGAGCTGGCATTTTGGTCAGTTTGGTTGTTCAAATATATTTTAGAAAAAAAATTGAAAGTTCAATCTAGCCAAGTTGCAATTTGTAGACTCCACATAGACCATCATTTCAAGTTGATTGGTCAATGTTCGTCGCTATATTTTATTTAGACATTTGAACTAAGTCATATTTTGTTTGAATTATTTACTTTTTAATAAAATATTCTAATTAGATTTTTTATTTAAAATTTGAAATTTTGTTTGTTGTGTTCTCATTAGTCAATTAAATAATTGCGTTAACCATGTAAGATATATTATTCGCCTCAATAATGTAATGATCCAACTCTCTTGTGATATTGTCTGTTTTGGGCTTAGACTCGCATGACTTTAAAAAAACGTCACTAATAAGTAAGATATGTTTACTTATATACCTAGCATCTCTCCGGTATTTTATCTGTGTGGGACTTTCATCTAAAGATGAGTTGTTATATACCCCCCACTATGGACTCAACATCCTTGTTGAGATATATCCCACCATATGGGATTTGTCTAGACTCAGCACAAAGGTTTGTCTCACCTCATTGGGATTTACCTAAACTCAGTTGAACTCTGACTCACATAAACAAGGTTGATACAAGAATGACTATAATGTCATCTGTAACGGCCTAGCCCGCTAGTAATATTGTTTGTCTTGGACCTACGCTTGCATAACTTTAAAATACGTCACTAGTAAGTAAGACTTGTTTAGTTATATACCCAACATCTCTACTGTATTTTGTCGATATAGGACTTCTATCTAAAGATGATTTGTTACAAATAAGTCGTAAGACTCTAGCATTTCAATGTAGTGTTGATGCAAATTATTAAAGGAGATTATATATTTTATATAATTGACTTAACGATTATTTTAATTTGTGTTGAGCCCTTTCTTATTTGCCTTGGTGATGGATGAGCTGACGCTATCTATCCAGGAGGAGGTTCCATGGTATATGCTATTTGCAGATGACATAGTACTGATTGATTAGGCTCAGACTAATGTTAATAATAGGTTGAAGGCTTGGAGACATGCCTTGGGGTCAAAAGGATTCAAACCGAGCAAGACCAAAATAGAATACTTAGAGTGTAAATTCAATGTTGCGAGGATGAAATAGACATTGATGTGAGACTTGCCACTCAACCTACCCCCAAGAGAGAAAATTTTAAGTATTTGGGGGGCTTGTCTCTAGAGTATTGTGTGATAAGAAGATATCACCTAAACTCAAAGGTAAGTTTTACAGAATGATGGTTAGACCATCTTTGTTGTATGGGGTGGAGTATTGGCCAATAAAAAATGCACATATTCAGAAGATGCATGTTGCAGAGATGAAGATGTTGAGATGGATGTGTGGTCACACCAGGAGTGATGAGATTAGGAATGACACCATTCGCGAGAAGCTACAGGTGACCCTTGTGGCTGATAAGATGAGGGAAGCGAGACAGCGCTGGTTTGGACATGTGCAGAGAAGGAGTACCGATGCTCCTGTTAGAAGATGCCAAAAGTTGGTTTTGGGAGTTACACGGAGGGGTAGAGATAGAGCGAAGAAGTATTGGGAGGAGGTGATCAGACAAGATATGACGAAACTTGATCTCACCGAGGACATGACCTTAGATAGAAAAGAGTAGAGGTCGCGAACTAGAGTAGCAGGCCAATTGGTTGGTAGTGTTAGGTGGATGTCTGGCCTCGGAGCACAGTAGGGTAGCATGAGTAGTCATGTTTTATCTCATATATTGTCGTTATCTATCGTATATGTGTTAATTTTATCGTATTTACATACTGTCATGTGCTTTTCATTATTAGTCACTCTTTCTGTTCCCTTTCCTTTCTTTTTTGTCATATCTAGTTTATCTACTTATGAGTTTTTGAGACGAGGGTTCCGAGGAAACAACCTCTCTAATTCTATGAGGTGGTGAGATTCCACTTGTTGTTGTTGTTGTTGACTTAACTATTACAGTATTATTAAATAGATGAATGAAAATATGTGAATTTAAAAAACAAAATTGAATTTGAAGTGTCCAATTACAATGCTTTATTAGAAGTTGAGGTTTTCAACTGAAACATGACTTTAGTTGAATTTATAAATAAAATATTCTACGAAATTAAATAATTAACTAGTGTATTAAGCTAAATATAAAAGCAAAAAACAATGAACAATTACCATATATATATACACACACACACATAGACTAATCAATAGTTCAAAGTTGCACACTCTTATAATTCATTTTCTCTTCACAAAATTTCCTTCGATTCCCCTGTTTGGTTGACATAAATGGTTAGAGGAAAATATTCAAATTAATGTCTTATTATTTTTAATTTCTCATATTTATATCAACGAAATACTATATATTCTTATACCAAAGTAATAAATGATTTATTACAAATAATTATGATATAATTTTTAATTTCTCTATTTATAAAGGTCTAGAGATATCTTATTTATGTAACAATAGAGAGTGCATTAATAAAAATACAACAGTAAAAGATGATAATATAAAAATATGTAAATTATAAAAATGAGTCAAAATTCATATGATTTGAATATCAGAAAAAAATCATATAAATTGAAAAAAAAGTACGAGTTTTTTATTTTTATTTGGGGGTTTAAGTGTGCAAAATATTTAGCTCTAGAACTATGTACTAAAAAAAAAAAAACAATATTGGACATTATCACAATCCATATGGCAATTCTAGAAACAACATTGACCCAAGCAATTATAAACACATTTTTAGGTCAACCATAATTATGATAAAATCTCAATTATAGATGGGACAAGAGAGCATATAAGATAACAAAATTATCCCAAAGCTAACAACCAATTAATTATCATCCATTATTCCAACCCCTAATTAATCTAAACAAATTTTAATCATTTCATGGTAGGCCACAAGAGCTAACCTTTTGTTGCATAATTAGTATAACTAATTAACTAATCATGGCAATTATTTTGTGTGATTTTTTCATTGAACCAGCTCAATAAAAAAAAACATGATTAATAACAATTTTTCACTAAAATATGAGAAACTTCCTATTTTTTTATGTGTAAACAGTACTATCTTTTTAGTGATTTAATCAATATATATATATGAGAATAATTATTAAACACACAGTGAAAAAGATCAATAAAAAATAATTTTTTTTAATGGTGCATATGCAAATGCAAATATGGATTGACTAGCTAACACATACATATTTACATGATATAATGTATATATGATAAATAATTTGACTTTATTATTATTATTATTATCATAATATTCAAATCAACTTACAAGTTACATGCATCTCTAATATTAATGATATATTTTACTTAAATTAAAAAATTATTAAAAATAATTTAAGTAAAATATACTTTTATGTCCATCAAACTTTCCTAATAAAATTACATTGAATATTTTTGATGTCCTAAAGAAACATGAAAAGACATAACAAGTACATGAGGTCTAGTAGTCTTTTAACAGGGTCCATAAAATTACAATAAGATAAAATAAGATATTAATTGCTTATTAATTATTAAATTGTTTAAGTGATAAAATTTTCAGAAAGACTATACTCTAAATTTATTCCCTCAATCAAAAGAGAGAACAATTAATTTTTCAGTCTCAAATGAAAATGTTTGCTATATAAAAGTATTTTTTTCTAGTCTCAATAAAGATAAATAAATATACTTACTAATAAATATCAATAAATACCACCTGAAATTATTATTAATCATGATTGGTGGGGAATCATATGCCTTATCATCACACAACTTTAACTTTATTTACAATTAATAATTAATTAACTCAAAACACTTTTAAAAGGCATACACATTAGAAAAATATAAAAGCAAGCAGGAAGCACAATTGAATAATCTTCACTCAAACTTTATAATTATATCAAGGAATTCATTTAACATGTATAGATAATTTACCAAAAATCCAATAAATAAATAAAAAATTCATAAATTAAAATTTTAAAATTATCCATCTCTGAACAAGATCACTCATTAATATTTACTAGAAACTAGAAAGTGACTAAAAGAAGATGATAAGCAGAATAACCAAAAAATGATGGTAAAAAAGTAAACTAACTTTAGCAAAAGTTTATGGTATCTTGGAAAGTAGGAAAATAATTGCAATTTTTTTTGTTTCCCAAGGTATTTTCAATCCGATCGATTAAGGATTAATTCTCCGCGGATTTGAGCTTCATTTAAGAATTTGTCGTTGACCAATTGGTTGTTACATGCATAAGGCAGGGATCGAACCCTCGACACTTGCTTAAGCGACCTAGTGAGCTAATCACTAGGCCAACTAAACTTGGTTAAAATAATTATACTTACCATAAATTAGAACTATTTTTTTACTCTTGAGACATATATATATTTTTTAAATCTTTTATTCGATGTTCTATATTCATATTGATTTTAGACTATGGATAAATTATTCTTTAACAAAGGGGACTTCACTCGAAGGAATTAAATTCAAAATTTTTGATTAAGAAAGAAGAAGTTTAACACTTAATTATAACCCTAATTGGTGAGATGTATATATATTTTAGTGTAGAATAAGTAGTAACTATGATAACCATATTACTTGATTTTCTAATATATATATACATATAAAGCCATGTATTGATTAATTTCAATGTATAAATATTCTTTCAAGGAAGTAAATTAGAATACGAGGCTAAATGTAATATATTGTTAATCTTATTGCTCCACAAATATTTTGTCCACATTTTGTTGATTTATCATCCTTTTACAGTGTTTTTGTTGAACTGATTGGTTTTAGTTTGTAATTATAGCTTTTGCAAGTTTCTAAACACATGTAATTTCATTAACATCAGAAATTTAATATTATGTTTTGGTTGTAATAGGTAATTGTAGCCTTCGTAATGCATTTGCTCTTAACAATACAATTTCTCATTATCTTTTTTGTTTTAATATAGCAAAGCATTTACAACTGATTTACTTGTTTCACTATATCGCATTGCTTCATTGTATCGCACCAATTATCAAATAAATCATATATTTATTTTATAATCATTTTTTTATTGGGTGAATAAAAAACTATTAAAAAGATCTTATTAATTTAACATACTTAAAGACTAAAAATAGATAATACATAAAATCGCATCGAATCAAACTGACCAATGCTCGCTTACATAAACCATGAACCAAAGAAAAGAATATTAAATTTAGGCATTGGGGGTGTAAAGTGTAATTTATTAAAACTTTCGGCCTCGAAGTGTACTTTTTAACAGCTGGATCACTTCTGGTACATGACATTCTTCTTAATCACGCGCTTTGAGGCACGTGAAGGTTACGCTCTTATAAGTTGGGATCTATACAGCACCCGAATTTAAGGAGAGGGACCAAACTGCAAAATTATTGTCATTTTCTGAATTTCATATTTTTTTATTTCACGTTGGAAATTGGATAAGTCATATGATTTATATGTTTATAATAATAATAATAATAATGATAATAATTTTAGTTTTTATTCGGTATTTAGTATTCGTATTGAGGTTTGACTAATTTGAATTTGTATTATGTAGGACTTATTCTGCGAAAATACTTTTTATCATATGGAACTTATATATGTTGTAGAATGAAGTACCACATGAATAGATACATATATGGATCTAAATCTACCGAATCACTCGTGTTATGATCTTTTACATATAGGGTCTTCCTATTTTGTCATCTGACTTATATTTGTTATGTAGCATTTAGACTGAATGACTCTATGATATCACATTGATACTTGCACATAATATGGGTAATGTAGGGATGGTGAGAAGAGATGTATTTTACATCCCAGCGCGGCTATAATTGGAGATATCATTGTTTCTGGTATAGAAATTCTTATAAAAATGGGAAATGCCCTACCTTTTAGTTCAGTTTAAACTATTGATCTACGTAACTGAAAATAACTAATTAGGTTTATGGCAAAATCGAGAATTCGATTAGTGATCCAATTTGAGTATCTCTATAGGATAGAGCTCAATAGAAAACTAAAAAGTAACAGCAACAAGTGATTGAGTTCAATAATTTCTCATATAAAATTATTAAGTCTATAAATATAATAATATAGAAAAAATAAAATTATTTTAAGCACCACCAAAATCTAAAGTGCTCCTAATAAGGCGATAATATCATTGGCTCCAAAAGAAAAGTTGCTAAGATTTGATAGAGACATATTTTCCCTCTAAATTTCTATTTTCCCCAATTTTCTCTTATTATTTCGTACTTTTCTCTAGAATTAAATTAGATTTAAATTAACTTGTCCTCCAAATACAAGCATAGAATTTATGTGAATAACAATTCTTTGATTATGATTGGACAATAGTTTTTATATAATTATTTAATATCTTCAAAGGGAAAATGAAAACTCGTTCTTTAAGAGTATACTTATAAAACTCTTTAAAATCAATATCTGTTTTTTACTGTATCTATTTATTTGATATAGTTCAAAAGTTGTCAATATTACTATTAAAATAAAATATTTAAGATCAACACTCAAGAGCATTACCTAATAATAATGGAAGGAGAATTATGAGATTTTATGTTTAAATTCGGACCATAACTAGAAAAGAAATAGAGATATCCTAACTCTATAATATTTTTTCTTTTTTGGTCTTTTTTTAAAAAATAATATGAAAAAATTACTCGAGTATACAGTTTATTTTACCATATTCTCTAAAATATTTTATAATTTGAAAAATTTTAAAAAATTCCCAATTTCTCCTATTTTTTGATACATCAATATACATGATGTATCAATCGGATACACTACTTTACGTGATATATCGGAACGTCAGATACATTACTTTACGTAATGTATATCGCTTACATGATATATCAGGACATACGTGATATATGCGGATTCTACCAAATTTAAAGAATTTTTATAATTTGAAAAAAAATAAAGATAGAATGTAATTGACTCTTAACAATATAGAATTTGTGTAATTCCTGCCCTTATTAGTCAGATATGTTTATATAAATTGATACAAAATAATATGTGATTTCTTTTCATACATGAAGTTTGGACAATTGAAATTCTCACCCAATAAATTAAAAAAATAAATAAATGAAAAAGAAGTAAGACCTAATATTATCACATATTCTCCACTAAAATAAAGAGAGGTTTGATGTACATATGAAAAGAGATCTAATATCACAAATTCTCCACTAAAATAAAGTGGGTTTTGATGGACCTTTCAAAGCTTTTCATGTCTTAACTTTTGTTGAACTTTCATTATATTAATAACTATTGAATTTAATTTATATATATGAAAAATAATTTAAGTAAATTTTCACTTATCAAATTATTCAAAGATTAAAATAACTATAAAGAACATTCCATAAAAAGTAAAGTCTTGCAACTTTGAAAATAACACATTAATAGGATTCGACTCTATTTTGTCGGTATATATAAAATATTGTTTTTTTAATTCTTGATATATATAAATTAAACTCTTTACGACTATTCTTCATGTACTAGACAAAGAGTCCGTGCCAGCATGGATTCAACGTATATTTTTTTTAATCTCAATTTATATGGTATTGGTAGATTTTTTATTTGTATATTTAAAATTTTAAATTATTAATCATTGCGACTTATAACACATTTATGTTATTTTAAAATAATATATATTACTTATTTTGTTCTAATTTATGTTGCACATATAAAATTTTGAGAGTTATTCAAAATTTGTATTTATTGTTAAATATTTAAAAAATTATTAATAGCTGAAGCAATTAAAAAATGATTTAGTAGGGATAACATTGTAAAATCAAACAATTGAAGCACACACGTCAATCGACAATTGCTTTTAAGGAAAATAATTTTTTTAGGAGTAATAGCGTAAATTTTTATTTGAAGCAGCTGGAGAAATAATTAATAGAAATAACGTAATAAAATTAAGTAAATAAAGCAAACACGTTAATCGACAATTATTTTTGAGAAAAATTAATTAATTAGGAGCAATTCACAGCTACAATAATAGCTAAAAAATAATTATTAAATAATAA
>DF359030.1:21128-40106 GCA_000787875.1 Solanum virginianum
GTTCTAACCATCTCCTTTGCCTCAAGTTGAGATCTTTTTGAGTAAAGACATTTTAGATGTTCTTATGATAAGTGAAAACATCTACATGCACCCAATACAAGTAGTGATGCTAAATCTTTAATGCAAACACAATGGCGGCTAACTCTAGATCATGGATAGGTAGTTCGTTTTATGTACCTTGAGTTGTCTAGAAGCATAAGCTATGACCTTACCATTTTGCATCAACGCAAAACCCAAACTAACCCAGGAAGCATCACAATACACCACAAATCCCTCAAGCCTATCCAGTTGTGACAATATATGAGCGGACATAGGCTTTTCTTTGAATGTTTGGAAGCTCCTCTCACATTCATTGGTCTACAAAAAATTAACCTTTTTTTGAGTCAATTTTGTCATAGGGGAAGCAATGGAGGAGAACCCATTCACAAACCTTCTATAATAACCCGCTATGCTTAAGAAGCTCCTAATATTCGATGGGGTCAATGGTCTAGGATAATTTTTAATCACATTGGTTTTTTTAGGATCCATCTTTATACCATTCCCCGACACCACATGACCCAATAATGCACCCACCTTAAACCAAAATTCACACTTGTCATATTTTGAATACAATCTCTCCTCCCTCAATCTTTGCAACACAAACCTCAAATGACCTATATGCTCCTCTCAACTATATGAGTAGATCAACATATCATTAATGAAGACCACAACAAAGGAATCAAGGAATGGTTCGAAGACCATATTCATTAGGTCCATGAAGATGGCCGGTGCATTGGTCAACCGAAATGACATCACAACAAACTTATAATGCCCATAACTAGTCTGGAAGACCGCCTTAGGAGTATCACACTCCCTTACACTCATTTGATGATACCCAAAACGAAGATTAATCTTAGATAAATAGCTAGCCCCTTGCAATTGATCAAACAAATCATCAATTCTTGGAAGAGGATATCTATTCTTGATGCTAACCCTATTGAGTTGCCGATAGTCAATACAAATTCTAAATGACCTATCCTTTTTTTCACCAACAAAACTGGGGCACCCCAAGGTAATTGAGTAGGTCTAATAAATCTCATCTCCAACAAATCTTTCAATTGCTCTTTTAACTCCTTCAAGTCCGCTGGGGTCATATGGTATGGTGGGATAGACATAGGTTAAGTATAGAGGAGGAGGTATATACCAAAATCTATCTCCCTTTCGGGAGGGACACTGGGAAGGTCATTTGGGAAGACATCAAGAAACTCATTTACAACCGGAACAAACTCTATGAAAGGAACTTTGGACTCCACATCTTTAACTCTTACAAAATGATAAAGACACCCATTAGAGATCAACTTACGGGAGGTTAGGCCACCTGGCCTTTGATGTTTGATTTTGACTTATTGACAACTATGGCAACCGAAAACTAATTTAGCAATGCCCCTCTTCAGGGCTTTAATGCATGAAATGAATCTACCCTTAACTACTACATCTTGACTTTCCCACTCAAGATCTCTATGGGTTCTACAATCAATAGAAGTATAGTAGGCATGCAACCAATCCATTCCAAGGATGACATCAAAATCTACCACTTCTAATTCAACAACATCACAAGCAACAACTTATGCAAAATGTAAATAGGACAACTCCTATAAAATTTCCTAGCTATAATAGAGGCACCAATAGGAGTAGACACTTCATATGACTCATGTAACAACTCGAGGGCAACATGGAACTTTTTAGTAACAAAAGGGGTAACAAAGGAAAGAGTGGCACCTAGATCAATCAAAACATACACATCAAAGTCAAAGATTTTCAACATATAGGTAACAACATTGGGAACCTCACCAACCCCTTGTCTTATATGTAGAGCATAAAATTGATTGTGCCTTGGGGCACCACCTTGAGGACCACCTCTACGCAATTGAATTGCATTTGCACCCCAGCCCTTGCCACGATTTCTTAGACAATCTGCCTTCTTATGACCAAGCTCCCCACATTCATAGCATGCATTAGAACCCTCCAAGTATGGGCCTCCATGACCCCTTCCACATTTAGGGCACACATTATTAGGAGCCACACTGCCATCACTTTGAGTCTTAGGGAAGTCATTGGCAAACCCCCTATTAGTAGCTCGAGTAGGCATTTGGCCTTGAAGAAATCTAGCACCCTTTTCGAATTTACCCTCAAATCGGGCCCTCTTGGCCTCATGCCCCCTTCTCTTAACTTGTTTTCCTCCATTTACTCGTCATATGTCATCAACTGATACAAGTCTATATCATTAATTAGCATGGCAGACTGGCATTCTTCACTTACCAAGTCAAAGACCCCTATCACGAACTTATTCATCCTAGATCTAGGATCGGCCACCAAATGAGGAGCATACTTTGAAAGTTGATTAAACTTGAGGGCATACTCCCTCACACTCATAGCACCTTGTTTCAAGTTCATGAACTCTGCCATCTTAGCTTCCCTAACTTCAAGAGGAAAAATTGATTAAGGAAAGCCGATTTGAACTCCTCCCAAAGCACCACATTATCAACCCCCTTCTAACCTTCCATTGGGCATACTATTTTTGATCTACCCCTTTGAGTCATTTGGCCCAACAGCCATGATATTCAAGATCTTGTAGACCTTATCAATGATCTCTTCCAGATCTTCAACCACCTTTGACCCATAGAATACTGGAGGATTCTTCCTCATGAAGTCTTTTACCCTAGATCCTAGGGTAGTAGCATGATGGGCTTGGATCCCTTGATTGACTTGGTTGGACACAACTTAGGCAAGCATAGTGAGAGCATCTAGGAGCTCACCATTGGTAGGTTGCTCCTCGAGAGTTTTGGCCCTCCTTCCTCTAGTCTTCGGCGTGATCTAGCATAGTAAAGAAAAATTATTAGCGGCAAAACTTACGACAACTCTATAGTATGGCATAGAACATGAAGAATGGAAATATTTCCTAAAACATCTCACAGCCTCCTACTCATAGTCATGGCGCGCTTCACAATATGAATAGGACTCTAATCGACACGGTGTGTAGGACTCTGAAGATCTATCAATCTAGCACTCTGATACCAAGTTTATCACGACCCAAACCAAGGACCTAGTCATGACATGGCGCAAGAGGAACCTGAAGAGACCCCAAAAATACCACTTAGAACACCATTACACATCTTTGGTTGTGGAAGCAATAAAATAAGTATTAAAGAGTAAGAATAAGGGGCAACAGGACTAAGGAAAAATCTGGCATAATATCATAATCAAGAGACAGGAGTCAAGCTCATATTATAGATATATAACATATCCAACAAATACCTCTACTGCATAGATAAGAGCGAGAGCTAAGACAGAGCAATCGAGGTCACTCTTATAGTCAAAATAGACAATAAAGAAGAATATCTTAGTACAAAATAAGAGCAATATAGACTAAGGTCCCTGAAGTAGAGGACTCACCAACTAGCTTGAGTAGTATCAAACTAGCCACGTGAAGGAGGATGATCAACTTGGGAACCAGTTCCTACATGGTGATATCATGTAGGCAAGAGTATGTGTTAGTATGTTTGAGTGTACTAAGTACGTAAGATGCAATACAACAAGAATTAGGCATCATAGATAGGCAATAGGCATAATATAATAATATATGTGTAGAAAAGACCAAGCTAGCTTTTCAAGGTACAAACTCCTTGGTGGTTGATGATACTTTCACCCCATCACCTTGGTGGTGTGGTACAAACTCCTGACATGGTTGATGATAATCACACCTTATCACTACGGTGGTGAAGTACAAACCCCTCATATGGTTGATGAGTACAAACCCCTACCTTAGTTACTTGGGCTCTTATTCCCCTAAATCAGGTATGGTCTAATATAACACTTTAAATAGAGTATATCATATACATAAGCTCATTTCATCATCATATAAAGTGAATTTAATAATAATCATGACCCATTTGTAAATCAACTTTAAATCTTTAAATTTGAGTAAAAAAAAGAGGTTTTGGTATCATGGGTGAAAGGAGCCCATGAAAGAAACTCACATACCTTAGCTTAGAGATGATCTTGGTGAAGATTAGAGATGGAGAGTTAAAGCTTGAAGAAGAATCTTAAAGGAGAACCTTAGCTTAAGATGAGGGTTTGGGACTTGAATTTGGGAGCGAAGATGTTGCTAAGTGTTTGAGTGAGTATTGGGGAATGTTTAGGATGATATGAGGGTGAAATAAGGCTAAGTATAGGTAAAAACATGGTTGATAGAACTTAGGCCCATGGCCCCAAAGCCTTCGACCGAGATAAAAATCACTGGTAGCAAAATACACAGGTCCGCGATGTGGAGCTATCACGGAGGCCAATTTAACATATGTCCACAACAGTTGCGCTTTGCGATGCTGTTACGGATCGTATCTGGAAATTGAAATATTGGAAATTTTAAATTATGATTTGATTGCTCTAATACATAGGTTAGACCCCTTACCCTCTAATTTGACCCCCTAAACAAGAATATGTAGTCAGAGTTTTGATATCACTACATGGATTTTGAGATATATGGAATTTAAAATTTTGGACATTTCAAGAAACATTATCAGACACTTTTTGGGGTCATTTCATTAATCGATTCTTCCCTCATGAGCTTAGGAAAGTTATATTGGTGGATTTCATGAACTTGAAACAAGGTGATATAAGTGTGAGGGAGTGTGCCTTCATGTTCACCCAACTTTCGAAATATGCTTCTCAATAGGTGTTCGATACAAGGGCTAGGGTGAATAAATTTGTGATGGCTTTCTCCGACTTGGCGAGTGAGGAATGTCGGTCCTGTATGTTGATTAGTGATATAGATTTGTCCCGATTAATTACTTATGTTGAACGATTGGAGGAGGAAATGATGAGGAAGAAGAGGGGTAAGAATGCCAAGAGGGCCTATTTTGAAGAAAAGTTTTGGAGTCCCAAGGAAAAAAGGGTTATGGTGCCTTATGCTAGATGCCCAAGGTGTGGTAGATGTCATGACGACCTATGTTTGAGAGGTGTCGATGCTTGTTATAGATGTGGGGAGATAGGTCATAAGATGAATGATTTTTCTCGTAAGCGCAACAAGGGTAAGTGTGGTAAAGTTGATCAAGGGGGTCTCCCAGACGTACTCGGTTCTATGCTATTCAAAGGAGGCAAAGGATAGATGGGGAACCTGATGTTGATACTGGTATATTGAATTTTCCTCAACTTAGATGTGTGTGCATTGTTGGGGCTAGTGTGCTACTGGTATATTAAAGTTTCCTCAACTTAGATGTGTGTGCATTGTTGGGGCCAGTGTGCCATTGTCTATTTCTTTATTCTTTTTGTTGCTAGTAAGCTTCTTGTGTGCCCCAAGTTGTTATGTGAACCTTTGGTGTTTACCTCTTTGTTGGGTATATTATTGCTAGAAAGTCTATAGGTATTATTCCATGTTCATATTGCATTAGGTCTTGCCTTGTGGCTTGTTGGGTTTAATGTGGTGGGTTTTTATGTTATACTTGGAATGGGATGCTTGCTAGAAAGTCTATAAGTGCTATTCCATGATCATCTTGCATTAGGTCTTACCTTGTGATTTGTTGGATTTAATGTGGTGGATTTTAATGTTATACTTGGAATGGAATAGTTGAATGCATATTGTGTCTCCTTTGGTGGTAGGACCCATAGAGTTAGATTTTGACTCCCTAATGAACCTGTCTTTCAGTGGGGGATTGTCAAGTGGTAGCAAAAGTGGTAGGTCCATTCTTGTCTTAAGGTTCAATTGATCTCTAAGGGTTAGCCTATGTTCTTATTGCATTGAAGTCTTGTCTTATGATCTTGGATTAACTTAGCTTGATGTGTTGGAGGTCTTGGGATTGTTTGGGCTACTTGCATAACATGTTTCCAGTGAGTGTTGAACCCATAAAATTGTAATAAGATGGTTAAGGATGGCCGATATATTTTGTCAACTATAATGGATTAGTTATTTCTCTAAGATTGATCTTCGGTTCGGGTTTTGTACCTAAGTAAAGATGAGGGTAAGTGATATCCCTAAGTCTCTCTATGGACTAGGAGTGACCACTTTGAATATTGGTGGAGTGGTTTGGTTGGCGAATGCATCAGTTGTGTTTATGAGTTTCATGAATAGGGTCTTAAAACCCTACATTGGCTAATTTGTGGTGGCCTTTAGTAATGAAGTATTGATTTATTTAGAGCTTGTGAATCATTTGGGGGTAGTGTTGCATCTCTTGGGAATAAGAGGTTATTTGTTAAATATGATGACCGTGAATGGTGGGTAACAAGGAGGTAGTTAGAGCTCCTTAAGGATTACGGTATGAGCATGCATTAGTTTCTTCAGTAGGACTATTGTTGTGGTTGGTGCTCTAAGTAGTCTAGTGTGTATGGATAATGATGGCAAAGAGGAGACTAGTGGACTCCATCAGTTGGTTAGATTAGAAGTTAGGTTGAGGGAAGTTAAGAAAGGTAGTATAGTGTTCTTGGTGGTTCCGATCTTCTTTAGTTGAGGAGGTCTAGTTTAAGTAAGACCTTGATTCTGCCTCATAAGAGTTGGAAGTTTTGGGTGGAAAGATGGTAGAGTGAGGGTTATCTCCCAAGGCGGAGATGGTGGTTCATGACAACAAGTGGAATAGGTATGGTTAAGGTTGAAAAGTGAGTTATGGTTGTGAGTCCTTTTAGAGTATAGAGAAAGTTGGTAAGGTTGCATATGGATGGGATTTTCCTAGGGATATGATTATGGTTTGTTCGATTCTTCATGATTCCAGATTGAGGAGATATGTTGGTGGCTTTAGTGCGATAGAACCCTTTGAGATAGTCAGTGATGTGGAGAATAAGTTGACTTAGGAAAAGGTCCCAGTTGAGGTGTGATGGATGAGCGAAGAATTTTACTAATATTGATGTGGTGTTCGTCAAGGCCCTTTTGGTGGAGTCATTTATTCGTATGTCTCTCTCGGGGAGCCGGTGTGAACATAGAAGAGCAATATCCATGTCTCTTTCATTCTATTAAAGCTTATGGTAACACGTTCGGTCCATTTCTATGATTCTAAGCCTTATGTTTCAGCCCTATGTCATTCATATGCATTCATATTTAAGTTGACAAGCTTATAATGATTTTACACTTATGTTGAGATTTTGAAAGTGGTGTTTTAAAGTGTATTGATGCAATCTTGGTAAGGCTGATCTCCTTATAATTACTCTTCTCTTGCATTTTTCTTAGACATTTAGGGATGAATGTTCCCATAGGAGAGATCTTGAAAACACCCCAAAAAGTGCCCAAAAATGTGCCTTGGAAGTGCCCAAAATCTTAATTTCCATATATTCCAAATCCATGTGTTATTTCAGAAATATGACTTCATATACTTGTTCAGGGGGTCAAATTTATGAGGACAAGGGTCTAACCCTGATTTTAGAGTGAACAATTCACAATTTCAATTTTTCAAGGGAGCACAAAACAATGAGGTTAGCGCGTCCATAGCGCGACGCGTACCAGGCTTATTTTGGTGCCAGTTTCTATTTTTGATCCAAGACTTTTAAGTCTTGGGCCTAAGCCTTCCAACAGGAGAAAATACCTATACTTAGCCTTGTTTCACCCTCATATCATCTTTAACATTCCCCAATATCCTCTCAAACACTTAGACTTATATTTCACCCTAAATTCAAGTCCCAAAACTCATGACTAATCTTAAGGATTTCATTCAAGCTTCAAGTCTCCATCTCCAATCTTTCTCAAGTTCATCTCCAAAGCCAAGGTATTCGGGTTTCTTTCATGGGTTCCTTTCACCCATGATACCCAAGCTCTCTTTACTAAAAAATTTCATGATTTAAAATTGATTTATTCATGGGTCTTATCTATTATGAAAATCACTGCACACTATGCTAGGGTTTATGAAATTATGACTATTTTGCTATATTTGGGGCTATGAATCTAAGATCTAATGGAAGGTTTGGTGAAGGGTTTTGATGTCTATTGCTTGAGGGTGTTACTAAGTATCTATTGAATCTTTTACATTGAATTTCTTAGCATGATTTCACTCTTGAATTGCATGATCTTACACTAGTACTACACACCCTCTAAGTGTTTGATAAAATGTTTGAATGTTGTTTCTAAAGGAATTGAACGTCCAAAGCATATATTATGAGTTGAATGACTTTATGATGATAAAATGATTATTCATGCGAATTATGTTTTGAGGAGTGACTATGTTATTATAAGGTGACCGCCTTGGTGGAGGGTGTGATGTCCATCAATCATTGTTGAGGGGTTGATACCTTGACCCCCTAATTGGAGGGTGTGATGTCCATTAACTGGTAAGGGTTCATACCTTGACCACCTAATTGGAGGGTGTGATGTCCATTAACCAGTTAGGGGTTGATACCTTAGCCACCTAAATAGAGGGAGGGACATCCATTAACCATTGTTGAGGGGTTGATACCTTGACCCCCTAATTGGAGGGTGTGATGTCCATTAACCAGTTAGGGGTTGATACCTTAGCCACCTAAATGGAGGGTAGGATGTCCATTAACCAGCAATGGGTTGATACCTTAGCCACCTAAATGGAGGGTGAGATATCCATTAACTGGCAAGGGGTTGATACCTTAGCCACCTAAATAGAGGGTGGGACATCCATTAACCATTGTTAAGAGGTTGATACCTTGGCCACTTTGATGAAGGGTGTGATGTTCATCTACCGATTAAGGGGTATATACCTTGATCACCCTCCAAGGGGGTGCCAAACCTTGGATTCTAAGCACTAGTTGCTTGGTATATGATGATGGTCTCCTTCTACTTATTTATTATGATTTATATAAGCATGATTTTCCTACAATCATCATTAATACATGTCATATCCGTACTATGATATTCATTGTCTATGTTTATACATTTCGATTATGTTGCTTATCTCTTGTTGCATTGCATCCTACATACTTAGTATACTCAAACGTACTAATGCATACTTTATGCCTATATGATGTTACCATTTAGGAACCGGAGGTCCATTTCGTCATCATCCTCCTCTACGTGGCTAGTGGCTTCCATTCAAGCTAGTTGGTGAGCCCTCATGTTCGAGGGCAAATCTATGTTCTTATGCTATGTATTGAAGACTATCTTTCCTTTTTGGTATACTTTGACTATGAGGGTGAGTCCGGTTGCTTGTCTTGGCCCTACTAAGTTCTATGTCAGAGGTGTTGTTAGAGAAATATGAATTATGCTTGAGCTTTGGCTCACTTATGTTATCCAAGCTATTTAAATATGAGTCCCTCTCCCATAATCCCCAATTTCCCCTTGTTTATGTTTCTTATGATGAACTATCTTGCTTCCGCGACCAAGGATGTTTGATGATATGCTATGAGGCTTATTTGGGGTTCCTTCAAGTTCCCCATTCACTGGTCACGTCTAGGCCCTAAGCTTGGGTTGTGACAGCCTATAACCCCTTTCCTACAGTGGCACATTGTTTAAGGACTTAGGTAATCGCTTCTGGTCCACTCAGTGCTAGGTAGTCTCTCACAAGAGTAGGAAAATTATAGGTCATAGTATCATATCATAAAATCATTCCAAGTCTTGTGGGAGGGATACTTTTCCAATCCCCAACCCATTGATGTCATAAAGTCAAAGTCATAAGCTAGCTCCTTAACTATTCCTTAGATGGAAGATTCTCCACCATAATACATTCATTCATTAAATAGATAGGAGACTCTCTGCCATCAACATTCATTCTTAAGTCAATAATAAACATAGAATGACTCATAAACCTTCATTTCTCATTATTTAGACATCATACTTCAAGGCTTATAGTGAATATCATCAATTTAAATCATTCTTAAACAACCTATTACAATCGTACATATCATCTTTCAAAAACATGGACATGAAAACATGAAATTCATCGCATACAATTCTCAACTTCATTGTATCTTATGGTATCACAATATTTATTACTTTGAATATCATAAACTGGCTCATCAAACCATCACATCATAATATCAAATAAAGGGCTTTATATCATTCATAATATTTATAGCATTCTCATGAACTCATAGCATGATTAATTTCCCTTCAACATTAACATCATTCATAAATCACGTGTATTGCCATAAAGCTTTCATCACGTAAGAGATTTGCCATATAACTTAATTCGAACATGGAGGGTATATGTATTTAAGCTGAAAATCATAGAATTCAAGAGTAAGGAACATGAGAGGTGTAACTTAAAATCATTTCAAACAACTCACCAACATACTTGCAAAACCCCAATTTGGGTGTCATGAAAATCATTTCAAAGTTCATAATATTTTCAAATTTTTAAAGAGGGCGTACATAACAAAGCTTTAATATAATAAGCATATCATAATCTCAATCATTCGTAGGAGCCCATGCATCAATAAATCAACAAAATCATTGTTGAGGGGTTGATACCTTGACCCCCTAATTGGAGGGTGTGATGTCCATTAACTGGTAAGGGTTCATACCTTGACCACCTAATTGGAGGGTGTGATGTCCATTAACCATTAAATACCCATAAAGAATTAGTCATTAGAATCAAGAAATTTGGTAAAAATAGTTTTGGGGTTCCATAGGTGAAAGGACCCATAGATGAAGACCCACATGCCTTAATCTTGGAGTTTTCTTGAAAGAAGTACTTGAGGAAAACTTGAGTGTTGAATTGGGTTCTTGAAATCCAAAACAAGTTCTTGAGATTCTTGAATTTTGATGTGATAGTTGATGATATTTTAGAGAAGATTTTGACAGACTTCTAAGAGCTTTTGGTGTGAAAATGGCTAAGGAATGAGGGTTTTCTGTCTATATAGGGAATTGGGTTATTACCCAATTTCCCCCAAGTGAAAAGGAAGGCTTTTCGGACTTTTTGAACTAGGCCGTGACAAGTCCGCGTCGTGGCGTGGTCGTACAGTTACTGGTTAGCGAAATTTCACCAAAAAAAATATTTTTTTAGTAGGGAAAAATATACCATGTAAGTAATCATTACCCCACATTATTTTACCATCTAAACAATAATATGATGTCGGATTTGGGAAATTCTGATCAAATTTTGAGATATTCAAATAGTAATGCATCATAAGGTCTTTATGAGCTACGTTGAGGTGTGTTACATGAAGTATCCCATGTGGTTGGCCAACATAATTCCAGTGCCAAAAAATGATGGAAAAATCAGAGTATGTGTAGATTATAGAGATCTCAATAAGGCCAGCCCGAAGGATGATTTTCCTCTTCCAAACATCCACATACTTATTGATAATTATGCTAAGCATGAGTTGCAGTCAATTGTTGATTGCTTTGAAGGCTATCTCCAGATTCTCATGGATGAAGAAGATGTATACAAATAGCATTCATCACCTTGGGGAGTGTATTGTTATCGATTAATGCCTTCTGGACTCAAGAATACGGGGCGACATACATGAGAGGTATGACTATCATTTTTCATGACATTGTAACAACCCCAAAACATGCCCAAAAACGTGTCTCGGAAAACTCAAAATTTTATCTTTCATATATCTCAAAATTTTATTTTTCATATATCTCAAAATCTATTTGTTATTTCAAAAATTCAACTTTATATTCTCGTTCAAGGGGTCCAAATTAGGGGGAAAGGGGTCTAACCCCGATTTTAGAGTAATCGAATCATAATTTCAAATTTCCAAAAATTTCAATTTCCAAAGATAGTCTGCGACAACACCACAACATGCAGCTATCACAGAAATGTGTTAATTTGGCCTCCGTGACAGGTTTGTATTGCATACCTGTGTATTTTACTGCCAGTGATTTCTATCTCGGTCCAAGGCTATAGGGTCTTGGGCCTAAGTGTTCCCAACTGTGTTTTTAACTATACATAGCCTTATTTTACGCTTATATTATCCTAAACATTTCCTAATACTCGCCAAAACACTTAGCCATATTTTTCTCCAAAATTCATGTCCCAAACCCTCATCCCATGCTAAGGTTCTCCTTCAAGGTTCTTCTTCAAACTTCAAGTCTCCATCTCCAATCTTCATCAAGTTCATCTCTAAGACAAGGTATGTGGTTTCTTTCATGGGTTCTTCTCACCCTTGATACCTAAGCCTCCTTTTTACTCAAATTTCATGATTTAAAGTTGATTTATAAATGGATCTTGATCAGTATGATATTCACTGTACACTATGTTAAAGTTATGTAAAGGAATGACTATTTTGCTAAGTTTGAGCTATAAATCTTGGATCTATTGTAAAATTTGATGAGGGGTTTTGATGTATATGCATTGAGGGTGTTTCAGTAAAGGTATGACTATTTTGCTAAGTTTGAGCTATAAATCTTGGATCTATTGTAAAATTTGATGAGGGGTTTTGATGTATATGTATTGAGGGTGTTTCAAGGTGTTGATTGATGGCTTTGTAATGGATTTTCTTGCATGATTACATCTTTATATTTCATGATTTTGTACTAGCATGACACACATATATGTGTTTGATAAAATGTCCGGATATGGTTTCTTGAGGAGTTAAAGGTCCAAAGCATGAGGTATCATATGAATAGCTATATAATGATGAAATGATCTTATGTATATGATATACTCTATATAAATTATTTTTTTTAGACCATAAACCGATCCGGGGGACAAGAGCCCGGGTAACCATGTTGGGGGTTTATAACTCATTAACCATGCGAGGGGTTTATACTTCGTCGCCATATTGGTGAGGTATGATTACCATCAACCATGTGAGGGGTTTATACCACACAACCACCAATGTATTCAACCTAGTTGGTGAGTCCTCTACTTTGGCGACCTAGTCTATGCTTTTTCTATTACGTATTGAGATATTCACCTATGTTGTTTTTTTTTACTATGAGGGTAAGCTCAGTTACTTTATCTTGGCCTCCACTCTTATATATGTATTAGAGGTGTTTGTTAGACAAGTTAAGTATCTATGATATGAGTTTAACTCTTTTCTTTTGACTATGATATTGTGCAATTTTTTCTATTAGCCTTATTTTTCCTATTCTATTATCTTTGATGCTTGATTTATTGCTTCCACGACAAAGGATATGTAATGATACTTTATGAGGCTTCCTTGGGGTTGCTTCAGGTTTCCCTTATGTCGTGTCATATCTACATCCTAGTTTTGGGTCATGATAACTTGGTACCAGAGCACTAAGTTGATAGATCCTCAATGTCCAACACACCGCATCGATTAGAGTCCTATTCATGGTTTTGAAGTGCGCCATGACTATGAATAGGAGGCTATGAGACATTTTAGGAAATATTTCCCTTCTTTATGTTTTAACTCATGCTATAGAGTTGCGGTAAGTTTTCCCCCCTAACGATTGTTCTTTGCTATGATAGATCATTCCAAACACTAGAGGAAGACGAGCCCAAACTCCCGAGGAGCAACCTACCAATGGTGAGCTCTGGGATGCTCTCACTATGTTTGCCAAAGTGGTGGACAACCAAGTCAATCAAGGGGCCCAAGCCCCTCATGCTACTACCTCAAGAGCTAGGGTAAGAGACTTTATGAGGATGAATCCTCCAGTTTTCCATGGGTCAAAGGTGGATGAAGATCCACAAGAGTTCATTGATAAGGTGTACAAAATCTTGAATATCGTGGGTGTTAGGCCAAATGAAAAGGCGTAGTTGGCGGCATACCAACTGAAAAGGGTAGCCCAAATTTGGTATGAGCAATGGAGGGGTGAGAAAGGGGTTGGTAATGTAGTGCTTTGGGAGGAGTTCAAATTGGCCTTCCTTAATCGATTTTTCCCTCTTGAGCTTAGGGAAGCAAAGTTGGTAGAGTTTATGAACCTGAAACAAGGGGCTATGAGTGTGAGGGAGTATTCGCTCAAATTTAATCAACTTTCAAGGTATGCTCTCTATTTGCTAGTCGATCCTAGATCTAGGATGAATAAGTTTATGATGGGGGTCTCTGACTTGGTAAGTGAAGAATGCTGGTCTGCCATGCTAATTAGTGACATGGACTTGCCTCGATTGATGACCTACGCTGAGCAAATGGAGGAGGAGAAATTGAGGAAGAGAAGGGGACATGAGTCCATGAGGGCCCAATTTGAGGGTAAATTCCTAAAGACTGCTAAATTTTATCAAGGCCAAGGGCCTCCTCATACTACTAATAGGGGGTTTGTCAATGACTTTCCTAGGCCACAAGGTGTTGGGGGGATGGCTCCTATTGATTTGTGCCCTAAATGTGGAAGGAGCCATGGAGGCCCATGTTTGAAGGGTTCTAGTTTATGTTATGAATGTGGGGAGCTTGGTCACAATAAGGTAGATAGTCCAAGAAATCCTAGCAAGGTCCGGGGTATTAACGCGGTCCCAATTGGGGAGAGGTGGTCCTCAAGGTGGTGCCCCAAGGCACAATTAATTTTATGCTCTACATAGAAGGCAAGGGGTTGGTAAGGTCCCCGATGTTGTTACCAGTATGTTGAAAATCTTTGACTTTGATGTGTATGCTTTGATTAATTCGGGTGCCACTCTTTCCTTTGTTACCCCTCTTGTTGCTAAAAAGTTTCATGTTGTGCCTGAGTTATTGCATGAGTCATATGAGGTGTCTACTCCTATTGGTGTCTATATTGTTACTAGGAAGTTTTATAGGAATTGACCTATTTGCATTTTGCATAAGTTGTTACCTTGTGATCTTGTTGAATTAGAAATGGTAGATTTTGATATCAATCTTGGGATGGATTGGTTGCATGCTTACTATGCTTCTATTGATTATAGAACCTGTAGGGTCAAGTTTTAATTTCATAATGAACCCATCCTTGAGTGGGAATGTCAAGATGTGGTGGTCAAGGGTAGATTCATTTCATGCATTAAAGCCCATAAGTTGATTTCTAAGGGGTGTTTGTATCATCTTAAGGGTTAAAGATGTGGAGTCCAAAGTCCCTACCATTGAGTCGGTCCCTATTGTAAACAAGTTTCTTAATGTCTTCCCAAATGACCTTCCTGGTGTCCCTCTCGAGAGAGAGATAGATTTTGGCATAGATCTCCTTCCTAACACTCAACCTATCTCTATTCCCCCTTACCGTATGGCCCCGACAGAGTTGAAGGAGTTGGTATCATCAAGTGAGGGTGAGCGTGTGTGATATCCCCAAGACGGCCTTCTGGACTAGATATGGGCATTATGAGTTTGTTGTGATGTCCTTTGGGTTGACTAATGCACTGGTAATCTTCATGGACCTAATGAATAGGGTATTCAAACCTTATCTTGATTCCATTGTTATGGTCTTCATTGATGATATTTTGATCTACGCACATAATAGGGAAGAACATATGGGACATTTGAGGGTTGTGTTGCTCAGGTTGAGGGATGAGAGATTGTATGCTAAATATGACAAGTGTGAATTTTGGTTGAAGGAGGTGGCATTCCTGATAGATCATTCCAAACACTAGAGAGATTGTATGCTAAATATGACAAGTGTGAATTTTGGTTGAAGGAGGTGGCATTCCTGGTTCATGTGGTGTCGAGGGATGGTATAAAAGTGGATCCTAGGAAAATTGATGTAATTAGGAATTGGGCTAGACCATTGACCCCATCGGATATTAGGAGCTTCTTGGGCCTTGCGGGTTATTATAAAAGATTTGTCAATGGGTTCTCCTTCATTGCTTCCCCTATGACCAACTTGACTCAAAAGATGGTTAAGTTTCTGTGGACTGATGAATGTGAGAGAAGCTTTCAGACATTGAAGGATCGGCTTATGTCTACTCCTATATTGTCACTAAGGATGGACTTGAGGATTTTGTTGTGTATTATGATTCATCTAGAGTTCGTTTGGGTTATTTGCTTATGGAAAATGGTAAAGTCATAGCTTATGCTTCTAGACAACTCAAAGTGCATACCTCGGACCCATGATCTAGAGTTAGCCGCCATTGTGTTTACATTAAAGATTTAGCATCATTATTTGTATGGGATACATGTTGATGTATTCACCGATCATAAAATCCTCCAATATGTCTTCACTCAAAAAGATCTCAACTTGAGATAATGAAGGTGGGTAGCACTTCTTAAAGACTATGACATAAGTGTGTATTACATTCCAGGTAAGGCAAATGTTATGGCGGATGCTTTCATTTGGGTGTCTATGGGTAACCTAGTGCATATGGATGGTGGTGATAGGAAGATGGCTAGGGAGGTGCATATATTGGCTAGATTGGGGGTTAGCTTAGAAGATGTGGGTAATGGTGTCATCATTGTTAATGGTTCTAAATCTTTTTTCTTGACGAGGTGATAGCAAAAAAAGATCTAGTCTCCTCCTTGCTTGAATTGAAGCCCTTGGTGAAAGAGGGCAAAATAGAGGTTTCTCCTAAGGGGGAGATGGAGCCCTTAGACACCAAGGTAGGTTGTGTGTCGCTTGTGTTGATGGTTTGAGGGTGAAAATTCTTGATGAGGCCCACAATTCCTCTTATCCTATCCATCTCGGTTCCACCAAAATATATAGAAACTTGAGAGATGGGTTTTGGTGGGGAGGCATGAAGAGGGACATTGCCAAGTTCATTACTGGTTGTCAACAAATGAAAGCCTAACACCAAAGGCCGGGTGGCCTAACCCAAGACATAGAGATTCCCACTTGGAAGTGTCCTTGTCCATCATATCAGATTGTGATTCACAATTCACTTCACACTTTTGTAGGTCTTTTCAAAGGGGTCTTGGTACCAAATTTCACCTTATTATAGCCTTTCACCCTCAAATGGATGGCCAAGCTGAAAAAACTATTCAAACACTTTATGATATGCTTAGGTCTTTTGTCTTAGAGCTTAAAGATACTTGGGATGATCACCTTCCATTGATTGAGTTCACCTACAACAATAGCTATCACTCTAGCATCAGCATGGCTCCATCTGAGGCTCTTTATTGGAGACGTTGTAGATCATCGGTGGGTTGGTTTGAGGTCAGAGAGGTGGCTTTATTGGGGCTAGTTTTGTTTATGGAAGCTCTTGAGAAGGTTAAGATGATTAGGGAGAGGTTGAGGGCAGCATAAAGTCGTCAAAAATCTTATGCCGATGTAAGAAGGAAAGACCTAGAATTCCAAGTGGATGATTGGCTCTATTTGAAGGTTTCTCCAATGAAAGGTGTGGTTCATTTTAGTAAAAAGGGGAAGTTGAGTCCAAGGTATGTTTGTCCTTATGAGGTGATAGAGAGGATTGACAAGGTAGCTTATGAGTTGAAGTTGCCTAGTGAAATGAGTTAGGTTCACCCGGTGTTCCAAGTCTCTATGTTGAGGAAATGTGTTGGTGATACTAATGCCATTGTGCCTCTTTTCCACTCCACTGAAGCATAAGGTACCAATCCAAAGTCCCTTATGTGATTTCAAGTTTCATACTTTAGCCCCTAAGTCATTCATATGTATTCATGTTTAAGTTGGCAAACCTATGATGATTTTACACTTATGTTGAGAATTTGAAAATGGTATTTTACATGTTATGCTATATTCTTGTTGGGGCTGATTTGTTGATGATCACTCTTATCTTGTACATCTCTTGTACATTTGGGGAGATCATATTATGTTGTATTCTTGTTGGGGCTGATTTGTTAATGATCACTCTTGTCTTGCACGTCTTTATATATTCGAGGATGAATGTTCCTAAGGGGGAGATATTGTAACAACCCCAAAAATTGCCTAAAAATGTGTCTCGGAATGCCCAGAATTTTAATTTTCATGTATCTCAAAATTTGATTGTTATTTCATAAATTTGACTTCATATTCTTGTTCAGCGGCCCACATTAGGGGGAAAAGGGACTAACCCCGATTCTAGAGCAATAAAATCACAATTTTAAATTTCTAAAATTTCAATTTCCAGAGACAGTCTTCGATAGCACTGCAGCGCACAGCTGCCATAGACATGTGTTAATTTTACCTCTGTGACAGGTTCGCATCATGGACCTGTCTATTTTGCTGCCAGTGATTTCTATCTCGGTCCAAGGCTTGGGGTCTTGGGCCTAAGTATTCCCAACTGTATTTTACCTATACTTAGCCTTATTTCATACTCATATTATCCTAAACATTTTTCAATACTCCCCAAAATACTTAGCCACATTTTCACTCCAAAATTCAAGTCTCAAACCCTTACCCCAAGCTAAGGTTCTCCTTCAAGGTTCTTCTTCAAACTTCAAGTCTCCATCTCCAATCTTCACCATGTTCATCTCTAAGCCAAGCTATGTGGGTTTCTTTCATGGGTTCCTTTCACCCATGATAGCCCAGTCTCTTTTTTACTCAAATTGCATGATTTAAAGTTGATTTACAAATGGGTCTTGATCATTATGAAATTCACTGCACACTATGTTAAAGTTATGTAAAGTTGTAACTGTTTTGCTATATTTGAGCTATAAATCCTGAATCTATTGTAAGATTTGATATGGGGTTTTGATGTATACGTCTTGAGGTATTGTAAGGTGTTGATTGATGGTTTTATAGTGGATTTTCTTTCATGATTAGTTCTTTATATTTCATAGTTTTGTACTAGCATTTCACACCCTCTAAGTGTTTGATAAAATGTCTGGATGTGGTTTCTTGAGGAGTGGAAGATCCAAAGCATGAGATATGATATAAATAGATATATGATGATGAAATAAGCTTATGTATATGATATACTCTATACAAAGTGGAAGATCCAAAGCATGAGATATGATATAAATAGATATATGATGATGAAATAAGCTTATGTATATGATATACTCTATACAAAGTATTGCATTAGACCACACCAGATCCAAGGGGATAATAGCTCAGGTAACCATATTGGGGGTTTATACTCATCAACCATGCAAGGGGTTTATACTTCGTCACCATGTTGGTACGATGTGATTACCATCAACCATGTGAGGGGTTTATACAACACAATCACGAAGGGCTTGATACCTTGAATAGGTAGCTTGGTCTCTTTTACACATATGATATACTATATGAGATGTGAGGTGTTTATACCACATAACCACCAAGGGGTTTATACCTTGAATAGCTAGCTTGGTCTCTTCTACACATATGATATCCTATATGAGCATGAGTTACTTAAGTAT
>DF359030.1:46616-104509 GCA_000787875.1 Solanum virginianum
CCGATTGTCGATTGACTATTGCTAATTTAATAAGGTGACGGTCAAGAATAAGGATCCCCTCCCAAGGATAAATGACTTGTTTGACCAACTTCAGGGTAACACTATTTTCTCCAAGATAGACCATTAATCAGGTTATCACCAGTTGAAATGAGAGAGTGTGACATCCTAAAGATAATTTTTCAAACTCGATATAGTCACTTTGAATTCTTGGTAATGCCCTTTGGGTTGAGAAATGCACTTGCAGCCTTCACAGACCTGATGAATAGAGTATTCAGATAGTACCTTGACATATTCATGATCATATTTATTGATGATATTTTGGTGTGCTCTAGAGATGAGGAGGAGGAGCATGTTAATTACCTTAGAATCTCTTTGCAGATGCTCAAGGATAATGAGTTATATGAAAAATTTTTGAAGTGTGAGTTTTAGCTTAAATCTGTGGAATTCCTAGGCTATATGGTTTCAACGATGAAATCTGTGGCATTCCTAGGCTATATGGTTTCAGCGATGGTATACGAGTGTACACTCAAAAGATTGAGGTGGTCAAGAATTGGGTTTGGCTAGCTACTACCGCAGATATGTTAAAGGGTTTTCTTCCATATCCACACTGTTGACTAGACTGACTCAGAAAAAAGTCAAGTTTCAATGGTCTAATGAGTGTGAGAAGAGTTTCCAAGAGTTGAAAACAAAGTTAACTACTGTTGCAGTGTTGACCTTACCCAAATGAGCCGACAGATTTGTTATTAATTGTGATACCTCAAGAGTGGAATTGGGATGTATATTGATACAAAAGATAAAGTTATTTCTTATGCTTTCTGCAACTCAAGGTACATGAGAAGAATTATCCCACCTATGGCCTAGAATTGGCGGCGATAGTGTATGCTCTCAAGCTATGGTGCCACTATTTATATGGAGCACATGTTGATGTCTTCATAGACCATAAAAGCCTACAATATGTCTTCACCCAGAAGAAGCTTAACTTAAGGCAAAGGAGATGGCTTGAATTGCTCAAGGACTATAACATGAGCATTCTCTATCATCCAGGTAAAGCTAACGTAGTTGCTGATGCTCTTAGCAGGTTATCCATGGAAAGTACCTCCTATGTTGAGGAATAGAAGAAAGAGTTTGCTAAAGAGGTTCACAGACTAGCATGATTAGGAGTTCAGCTAGATAAATCTGGTGAAGGTGGAATTCTTATGCATAATAAGTCTACATCATCACTAGTAGTGGAAGTGAAGGAGTAGCAAGATCAAGACCCTATCTTGCTACAGTTAAAAGTATATGTGCATAAGCAGAAAGTGATAGCTTTCGCTAAAGGGGGAGATGGAGTACTGAGATACCAAGACAGATTATATGTTCCAGATGTTGATGATATTAGAGAAAGGATCATGTAAAAAGCCCATAACTCTAGATATTCAATCCACTTATGGTCAACTAAGATGTACCATGCCTTGGAGGAAGTCTACTTATGGAGTGGAATGAAGAAAGATATTGCTGAGTTCATTTCCAAGTGCTCGAATTGCCAACAAAGTCCATGTGGAATAGCTCAAAATTTTGAGTTTCCTAATAGAAAATGTGAGATGATTAATATGGATTTCGTCATAGGCTTACTGTTGTCCCACAAACAGAATGATTCGATTTGGGTGATAGTTGATCGGATGACAAAATCTTCACACTTCTTAGCAAGAAAGATGATTAATATTGTAGAGGATTATTCTAGGTTATACATAAGAGAGGTTGTTAGATTGCATGGAGTCCCCTTGTCTATTATCTCATATAGAGGAGCCCAATTCACTACTCAGTTTTGCAGGTCTTTCCAGAAAAGCTTAGGTTCAAAAGTGAACCTTAGACTACTTTTCACCCACAAACCGATGGCCAAGCAGAGCACATGATTTAAACCTTGGATGATATGTTGAGGGTATGTGTCATTGACATTAAAGGTAATTAGGATGACTATTTGCCCCTAATTGAGTTTTCCTATAACAACAGTTTCTATTTGAGTATTTAGATAACTCCTTATAAGGCTCTTTATAGAAGGAGATGTAGATCATCGTTTGGTTAGTTGAGGTAGGGGAAGCAGAATTGATTGGACTAGAATTGGTTCACCAAACGAAGGAGAAAGTGAAGATCATCTAAGAAAGATTGAAAACTATATAGAGTCGATAAAAATCCTACACAGATGTTAAAAGAAGTGACTCAGAGTTTGAGGTCAATGATTAGGTGTATTTGAAGGTGTCGACTCTAAAAGGTGCGATGCAATTTAGAAACAAAGGGAAGTTGAGCCTGGTCCTTACCAGATTGTAAAAATAGTGGGCAATGTGGTTTATGAGTTGGAGCTACCACCAGACTTAGCGCCATCCACCCAGTCTTCCATATTTCTATGCTTAAGAAGTGTTTGGGAGATATGCAGTTGGTCTTATCTATTGAAAGTATAAGAATGAAAGATAGTTTGAGTTATGAAGAGATTCTCGTTCAAATCCTTGATCTTCAGGTTTGCAAACTGAGAAACAAGGAGATTGCATCTATCAAGGTATTGTGGAGGAATTAGTTAGTAGAAGAAGCCACATGGGAAGTCGAAGAGGATATGAAGGCCAAGTACCTCACTTATTTTGACCTACTGATGATGAGAGAGTTGATGGTAATGATTTATTCCTATCTCTTTATCTTGTCTTATTCCAAGTTTAACTAACGATAGCGTTCTAGATTTCGACTAATGATTGAGTTAATCTATAGACCATTTATTTGCCTAAATTGCCTAATTTACTTATTGCATAAATAATTTGTGAGTTGTTTGATTATTGGAGTTCTGGACAATATTTGTGTCTTAGCGAGGTTCCTAGATCTCTCATCATTCGAGGACGAATGATCCCAAGGGGGAGACAATGTAACACCCCAAAAATTTTAAAAGTGAAGTAGATCCTTAGACCTGGTTCTACAAAAGGGGTTTTACAATCCATGGTTTGGTGTATGGCCCATGGACCAGGTCATAAAAAGGTGTACCAGAGTTGAAAAGTATTGCCTAAGTATAGAAGGGGATCTATAAGATGGAAATGACCTGTAACCTGTTCCATGACCCTTCTGACAACTCGTAAAATGAGATCCAGAAATCCATAATTTTGGTCTAATTTCTACAAGAGGGAATAAACCTATAACAAATTCCCCGGCCCAGCTGTCAAGTTGTAGAATAGATATCCAAATTTTTATCTATTTTTCATGAGAGAGGACCACAACACGTAACTTATTTCACGGGCCAATGGGTTTCGTGGATCATTTTTGACAGTTTTTCAGAAGGGTAGTTCTGTCTTTTTCTATTATTTTTAAATAAAACCCATGATGTTTTGGACTTATTTTAGACCCTTATCAGTACCCTAAGAGTATTACTCTTCAAAAACACTTAGAAACATTGGAGAGCATCGAAGAAGTGGAGAAAGCTAAGGTTCCAAGCACGTGAGTAGAGATTCTCTTAGAGTTAACTGTTCTTTGGAATTTCCAAGTATATAAGGGTAACTAGAACATGGATTTTGTTCTTCCATGTTCCACATAACCCAAGTGATGGAGTTATGAATGAATTGAGTTTTCCATGGATGTTTTCTCCAAAGATTTCCTTAAATCCTAATGTATTTCTTCATATTTTTGCATGAATTACTATTTTTACGAATTAAATACTTGAAATAGATGATTTTGCCACACTACATGAATCTTAGCATGAATTCGTATTAATTTACATATTTCATTTAAATGAGCATGCATGAATATAATTTGAGCCTAAAGAGCCTATGGAATTCCTAAGTGCTTTAACTCTACTTTTGTTCTCCTGAATGTTATGAGTTAGAATGATACATGATAGAGTATCTATGAGTTAAGAACAGCTTAAAAGATTGTCACTAAAGAGTTGAGTTGATATGATGAATTGAGTTGACAAATGTCCAATCAGACCAGTTGATTGAGAATAATAGTCTTATGAGCATTGAGTCTTGGCAGGAGTATCGATCATTGAATTGAGTAAGAGTAAGTCCAACTCAAACTCAATAACTACGTCGCCAAGCATAGGAGAGGATTGAACCTGTTAAGTCGGATGTCCCTCTTGATAGGTCCCTAAAATAATAGGTGACTTGGTTAATTTGATCCATTATGGATCGATATGTTCTTTACCCTAATAAGTATTGAACAATTGTGGCAACATCAATGAGATTGGTCTATGATTAGTAGCTCATAAGTGATTGATCTTGGATAAGAGAAACTCCCAGATAGGTTCCATATAGTACTCCGATTGGATTGGATTATATTGATTGATCATCATCTACTATTTATTTTTACTTTAGATAAATATTTGACATCTTGATTGAGCATTTCTGAGTAATTGCTATTCTACCTATATCTGTTTTACTCAGCTATTTTACATACTCACACATTCCATATACGAATGTCCATTAGGGCTTGCATCTTTTCATGATGCAGAGACATGTACTGGAGATCGTCAACAGACGCTCCGTTGAAGATCTTCTCCTTATTCTAGCTGATTCGTAAGCCTTCCTCGAGTTTTGGGGATGCGTACTACTTCATCTAGCTTTAGAGTCAGGATTTTGGACTTGTTTGTTTTGATTTGAGGCAGCCAGGGGTTTGTCGTTGTACCATTTAGACAACTTATATAGATGCTCCATAGATGAGATTTGAGATTAATAACTTGGATATTATCTTACTAGTTTCTTTCATACTAGTCCTACTATTTTGTTTGATTACTTTAATTTAGATTGTCCATATTTTATTGTCTTTAGTCTTCCACTAATATGACAAATATTGATTGAATGAATGCAATGAGGCCAAGTGGTTCGCTTGGGAACTAGCAACAGTTTCTGAGTGTCGACCACGCCTAGGATATCCTACCGAGACGTCACAGAAGACTTGCAAATCACTTCTTTCTAAGTGGAGAAATCCTTTATAGGCAAACTCCAAATTTGGGATTACTAAGATGTGTTGACTCTCAAGAGGTGAGCAAGTTGATCGAAGAAATATATGGGAGTACATGTCAGCCACACATAGATGGTTTTACTTTGGCGAAGAAGATTCTAGGAGCAGGATATTTTTGGATGACCCTAGAAATAAACTACATTTGTTTTGTAGGAAAATGTTATCAATGTCACATTCATGGTGATCTGATTCATATTCCACTAAATGAGATCCACGTGATGAGTTCCCCTTGTCCGTTTGCAGCTTGGGGCATGGATGTCATCAGTCTTACTGAGCCAGGTGCATAAAATGGACATAGGTTTATTTTGGTAGCTATTAGTTACTTCACAAAATGAGTTGAAGGGTCTTCATACAAGTCTGTGATGAAGAAGGTGGTGGCATATTTTGTCCATAATAATATTATTTGCAGGTTTAGAATTCATGAATCAATTATAACAGACAATGGTGCTAATTTGAATAGTGGACTAATGCAAGAAATTTGTGAAAATTTTAAAATTACTCACCACAATTCCACTCCTTACTGGCCTCAGATAAATGGAGCAGTTGAAGCAGCCAACAAAAACATCAAAAGAATATTGAGGAAGATGATTGATAATAACAAGCATTACCATAAGAATTCACCATTTACTCTCCTTAGCTACCGTACCACTATTAGGACTTCAACTGGAGTAACGCCCTATCTTTTGGCTTATGAAACTAAACCAGTACTACCAATGGAGGTTGAGATTCTATGTCTGAGGATTATCAAAGAAGCTGGGGTAAATGAGGCAGAATGGATGCAAAGTCAATATGAACAATTGATGCTCATTCATGAAAAGAGAATGAATGATGTTTGTCACGGACAACTTTACCAACATAGGATGGCCAAAGCTTTTAACAAAAAGGTAAAATTGAGACAATTTAAATTGACACAGTTGGTATTGAAGTGAATATTCCTACACCAAGATGAATCTAAAGGATAGTTTACACCCAATTAGCAAGGACCTTACATGGTTGACCGAGTACGAACGGGAGGAGCATTGAGTCTTGCAAAAATGGAGGTCAAATATGGCCAAAAGTAAGAGATACTATGTTTAGAAGTTTTTATCTTATTTTGCATTATGTTATTTGTTATGTACTGAAAACTACATTCTAACTCGATTCCCTAGGTGGGATACATAGGAAACTCATATCAAGTCTGGTGTCTTAGTAATAACTTTTCAAAAATTTTATTTGTGCATACTTTGAACTACGTCTTGACCTGATTCCGTCGGTGGGATACGTAGGTGGCTTACACCGACTTTGATCACTTTATTAGAAAAAAATTTCCCCTTTTATTCTTATGTAAGGAACTACGTATGGCCTAATTCCTTTTTCATAAATAGGCAATCAGTTGAGGGTTCGGCTCGTTATTTTCAATTTTTTGAGGAATTTATTAAAATTATTCTTGATGGGATGGTAGGTAGCCTATATAGGGCTTGGTCTCATCATAATAGAATGTCAGTATCTTTATTTCACCACAATAGGGACAATTTTAAGGGCATCATTACAAGAGCTCATCAAGAGAATTGAAAGGGCATATGGACAATCGGATCATCAGGGAGAAGATATTTTCAAAAAAAGATGTTTGCTTCGTTTCACGACATGTCGCGGTGTAAAGTTTGGCAAAAAGTCTTTGCTACTACACGTATTTATATATTTTTTAATTTTATTCTTAAATATATAATTTTTCAATTGAATATTTTTGTAATTTATTATACAAGATTTAGATTAGATGGGGACTACAACTCCAAACGAAGCATAAAGAAGAACTTTGAAGATCCAAAGCTCCAAGGTCAATGCAAATCAACTTTTCCCCCAAATTATAAGTTTTGTTTGAGTGCAGGCTTATTAGAATTAGTAGAAAATAAGAAGTCGCCGACATTTCCAACCTTGAAAGCACTATACGTCGACCGATTTATATTACTTACAAAACTATCACTTTCTCTGCATAGATGCTTTTGAATATTTTGAACAAATATTTTGGATATCTTTTAATACATTTATTTTGAAATATTTTAAAAATGCACTGCACGAATACTTTCAAATTGTTAATTCTACTGCACAACTCCTCTCCATTTTATTCAAATGTATTGTACAAATGCTTTTAGATATTTTTAGCTACATTACACAATTCTTTTGAACATATGCAAATACACTATATAAATGCTTTAAATATGTTCAAATGCACTGCACAAATATTTTCAAATATTTTAACTGCATTGCACAAATGCTTTCCAACATATGCAAGTGCTTGCACAAATGCTTTTCAAATATATTCAAATGCACTACAAAAATATTTTTAAATATATTTAATTGTATTGCGCAATTGCTTTCCAACAATTGGAGGTCAATTCTTCACCGCCTCCATCTTTGTTGGATCAACTATAATACCATCACCCCAAATAATGTGGCCAAGAAAGGCCACCTCCCTTAGCCAAAACTCACACTTGCTAAACTTGGCAAAAGGTTGTCTATCCCTTAATGTTTGCAACACAATCCTCAAATTATTCTCAAGCACCTTTACATCATGTGAATAGACCAATATATGATCTATAAACACAACCTCAAACATATCAAAATATGTTTTGAAGATCCTATTCATCAAAATCCTTGAAAGTAGTGGGAGCATTTGTTAGTCCAAATGACGTAACCAAGAATTAAAAATAACCATACCAAGTTCTAAATGTCATCGTTAGAATGTCATCCTCCTTTACCATCAATTGGTGATATCAAAAATGAAGATTAATCTTAGAGAAGCAACTTGCACCTTGTAATTGGTCTAATAGATCATCAATCCTCAGTACTAGATACTTGTTTTTATTAGTCACCTTATTCAATTGATGATAATTCACACACATCCGAAGTGAATCATTGTTCTTCCTTACAAATAATACGGGAGCACCTCATAGAGACACAGTAGCCTTATGAACCCTTTATCAAGCAAGTCCCACAATTGTTCCATCAATTCTTTCAACTCCACTAGCGCCATTCGATATAGAAGTCTAGAAATAGGTTGATTGTTAGGTAAAAGATCAATGCCGAAGTAAATTTCTCTTTCGGAAAGAATACCGAGTAAATCATCAGAGAAGACATCGGGGAACTCATTAACTATAGGAACCGAATCAAGAGTAGGCACGTTGGATTCAACATCCATGACTCAGACAACAATGTTGACACCAATTTTTTAACATCTCCATTACAATTAATTATTGAGCTCCTTCAATCTTTTGACAATTTGAAATAACCATTTTTGGAAAACTCAAAAATATTTTAAGTCATTTCTTGTGTTAATCTTTCATTTTTTAAATTATATATGTACATGTATACACAAGTATGTGTGTGTGTGTGTCTATATACATATATATATATATATATATATACACATACATACATATTATCACATATATAATTACTTATTAATTTTTCATAATTTTTCAAAATCATTTAAAAAAAATTTTAATTTTTGTCAATTATCTTAGATTAATTATAAACTATTTAAGATTTAATTAGTAAATAGTTAAATTAATTATTTTACTTCATTAATTTAAGAAGCTCTTTAATTGATTTACATTAATTTGTCTTATAGCTAGAATTAACTTAATTAATTCAATTTGGCTACTTTTAAATTCAAAATCCACCGTAATTGCATTTTTGAATGGCCAAATCCCAATTTAAATTCCCTAACCCTTTTAACCCATTTCACAGATCATTATTTTTAATCAATTTTGGCCCAATTTCCACAAAGACTCGGCCCAATTTCTCTCTTAATTCAACAAATCAGCAATAATACATACTTACATGTACGTAAAAAGCCCACGTGCCCCTTTTCTTTATTTCCTTTTCTCGTTCATGCTGTCTTTCCTTTCATATGTTGTTCCCCTTTCCTTCTCACAAAACGACACCTTGACTAGCCACTAGATTGTTGCGAACAACAGAAAACCCAGTGTACGGCTCTTTTGGTGTCACACCCCTCATGTGCTTTGAAAATGTCTTATAGTGTAATTCTCGAATATTTCAAAATCTGTGTATGATTTCAAAAATCTCACTATATATTCTTGTTCAGGGGGCAAAATTGTGTAGGAAAAGAGTAGCCCTCAATTTTTAGAAGACCCTAGCAAAAACTTATTTTTGGAACGGGAACTAGAAATAGTGTGCATTCACGATGGCACCGCACTGTGCCTAGGGCTTGGCTCAATGCAAATTTATCTTTCGCATTTGGTACTCGTCGCACCCATGGCGCAGACCAGCGCAAAATTTTTCTAACTTTTCTAGCTTCGTCCAAGGGCATTTGGGTTATAACCCAATGCCCATTTAAACAGGAATCCTTCATCTTTTCAACCATTCCATACCCTAAATATCTCAGAAAGACTCTCAAAATCCTCCTAATTCATCATCAAATCCTCCATTCAATCCCAAGAATCTTAAGAACTTGCTTTGAATTTTAAGAACCAAACTCAATCCACAAGTTCTCCTCCAATTTTCTTCAAGAAACTCCAAGGTTTAGGTATGTGGTTATTCATCCATGAGCCCTTTTACCTATGGAACCCAACTCTCTCTTTTTTATGAAATTTTATGATTTTCAAGGTTGAATTTCTTAGGGTATTTACTATTATTACTCCTATGATTGAAATATGTTGGAATAGTTGATTATTGGACTATTAATGCATGAGATTCTATCAAGAAATGAGATTATATTATGTTAATAATATTAAAGCTTTATATACCATGATATCTTGAAAGACTTGGAAAGATTATGGATTTTTGAGTGGTTTTCATGACACCCATGATGGGGGTTTCCTATAATGTTGGCGGGTTGATTAGAATGACTTTAAAATGAATTGATTTTACTCTTTCATGTTCTATACTCTTGAATTGCATATCTGCATACACCCACCATGTTTGACTAATTCACATGACAAGTATTCTTATGTTCATGAACGATTATTGTATGATTTGCAAGACAAGAATGATATGATAAGTTATGGGCTCCCAAGCATGTATTAAACTCATGAAAAGTTTCTATGATTTACAAGAATTATGTCGAACCCTTATTTTATATTCCTACCCTCTTGTGAGTGAATAATGTCTATATGAGGGGGCACCCATGATGTCTATTTACCCTCATGTATAAACTAAGCTCACTAGAAGGGGACAAGCATGTTACAATCTCTACCCTCATGTGAAATATAATGACTACTGGAAGGGGTCAAGTTCATGCTTTGTTTTTACCTTCTAGTATAAGGTATATGCCTATGTAGGGGTCAAGTATGTGAATGAGCTACTCATGCCAAGTTATCATGTCTTTACAAGTTATTCATGTTATGACTAAATTTATGATTATTTCAAGTATTCCGTGGGATTACACTTAGCATTGATTGAGACTTAAGGTGGGGCCTCAACATAAGGGGTCCTTATATAAAGTCTTGGTCTCTAAACTATGCGACACCATAGGATTATATTATTTCCCTAAAAGGGATTTACTAGTGGATTCATCTAAGACAAGTTACCCACAATGTGGGGTCAAGTATGGTTTACCTTGGCAACTAGACCACACCTTCTCCAGTGGGGTGACATGCATTGGGATTCCAAGTAGTAGCTCGCTTGGTCTTATATGTCGGTTAAGGTGTCCTCCCACATAGTATACTATGTCATGCAAGTTGATTATCTACATGCATGTTTTAACTCAAGCATTGATCATATATATCATTTTGAGATTATATCTCTTAATTATGATTATGCATCTTGATTATTATGGCTTATGTCATTGTTGCATTGCACCCCACATATTTAGTATACTCTAACTACTAAGGCATACTCTATTCCTACATGATATCATCATGTAGGGATCAGAGCTCCTATTGATCCTCCTCCTCCACGTGGATAGACGAATTCTTGAAGGCTACTACTAGTGAGTCCTCCAATCGGAGGACAACATTCCATTTTACATTTATGATTTTGTTAAGACTTGTCTAATATTTTGGATACTTATCTTTGAGTGTGAGCCCAAAAAATATCTTGGCCCCTGCTCCATCTAAAGTAGAGTTATTGTTGGATATTGATTTCATGTATTGAGCTTGACTCCTATTTTATTTACGTTATTATGAAAGACTTCCCTTAATCCTTTATTTCCCTCTATGATCTTTTATGTTGATGATGAGATGGATGTCCCAAGTCCCACTTCCTTTAAACTCTCTTTTGTTACTTGTTATTGTCTTATTTTGCTTTCGTAACCAAGGATATATGAATGATATGTTAAGAGGCTTGTTTGGGGTCCATTCGGGTTTCTCATTCGTCGTGTCACATCTAGGCCCTAGGCTTGGGTCGTAAAATTTGACCAGCCCCTAAACAATAGCATGTGTCCACATGAGGACATCCTTGAACATCCAGGTGTCTCAGTCACGTTCCATAATTGTCCTGGCCTCAAAATCGATGGCTTAGGTCGAGGTTCCGTTGAAGATTCTTCGGCATATTCCTTCAAGTGCTGAATGGATTTGATTTAGGAAATTTGAAATTCAATTGAATTTCCTTCAAATTTCCTATTTTGACCCCATTTTCAACTCTATTTTTACCCCTTATATAAACACCATCTTTGCTCTTCGGAAGGGGCTGCTTCACACACACACACACACACACACACACACACACACATATATATATATATATATGTATATTCTACTTCCATTCAAAGAAGAAAAGAATGTTTGAATCCTTAGGGTTACAGTTCCTAGTAAAAATTTCCGAATTACTACTTTTCAGATAGTGGTGTTGACTTGTCATGATTAAACCTTCATGTTAAGCTCATTGTCTCTGGTTCGTTGCTTTAGAAAAGGGCTATTTATGCATGTGGAGTCATGTTTTGATAGCTAAATGCCATACAGTTGGATCTATAAATGTAGTATCCCAGGACTTCTTCATATATATCTTTTGTTTCAAGTAAAAATAGATGCTTATGTAATTTCATCTTCTTTTTGCACATGTGGCAATCGTTCGAGTCCCCTTGGAATGCCCTTTGCACACCATCAAGCTATTTTCTCCTCAAGTCAGTCCATTGCTTCATAATGGAAGCAACATACAGGTATCCAACAGTGATATATGATACAAGTGGAAAATAGGATTGTATACACTAATATACAACGTATATACAACATTGGTATACAAGGATAGAACTAGGCCAGAAGCCTGAAATTCTTAACTCTCTCTTCTTTACATTATATGGATTTATTTATATGTATTTATTTGAATACTAATATTTATTTGCTTAGCTTAACTTAATTAAGTTTTCCAACCATAAATCTTTTTTATGCTAATTCTTTCTTTAATGATGGCTTATTTTATTTACTCAATTATTTTCAAAAAGCTCTTAATTCTTCCAAAAAAAAAGTTCAAGTTGTTAGTTTCCTCTAAAAAAATATATATTCTCTTTAAATTCCAAATCTTTTTTTAAAAAAAAAAATTCAACAAAATATTTTGTTCAAAAACAAATCTATTTAAATGCTTAAGTCATTTATTTTAGTTATCTTTCAAAAAGAAACATAATAATATTCTTTTCTAAGTCAACCTTTCTCCATTTTAATGTTCCAAGTATTTTCCTTAAAAATTAAAATATAATATTTTCATACTTATCCAATTTCGATTGATTTAAATATACATACACACACACACACACACACACACACACACATATATATATATATATATATATATATATATATATATATATATATATATATATAACTTTCAAACTAACTTTTCAAGACTAATTAAGTTAATTTAGAAAATTGATTAAATTGGCTTTTCCTTAAATTAAATTTAAGTTTGAATTATTTTTTTCTAAAAAAGTCATTTTCTCTATTACCATTCAAGACTAACTTAAATTTAGTCATAACAAGTATTTTTCCAAATGGATATAAACATTTTCCTCGAAATTATTTAAAATATATATTTCTTTAATCGTTCTATATTTAACATAATTTTGGTTGGTTAACTGTTTTTAACAGCTTCTAAAAGATGCTTAACCTTTCCTTTTAGGATAACTAGGACTTTTAACTAGAATCACATAGGTTAAGAAGACCATAATTGGAGTTAATTTTAGCATCACTTTACTAAAAATAGGTATGCTAATTTACCTTAAAAATAATTGAGTGGCGACTCCTTAAGTTAAATAATTCGGGAATCACCAATATGTTGTACACCATTTTACCTCGGTTAAAATGGGGTACAACAAACATAATACATGCTACCTTTAGAAATCATTTTCATAGCCTTTACATAAGAGGCAAACTTTCCCTTAAACACCGAATTGGTTCCCTTCCACTCAAGGATGGACTCATAAGGAACTTAGAATGTGACCCTACGGGTTCTACAATCAATAGAAGCATAAGATACATGCAACCAATCAATACCAAGAATAACATCAAAATTGATAATATCAAGTTCAACAAGATAACATAGAAAGGTTTTATACATGTCCGACATGGGACAATTTCTATAAACTTTCTTGGTTACGATTGAGTCACCAATTGGAATATAAACTGAATAAGATTCTAACAAGACTTCCAGAGACACATCAATCTTTATGGTGAGGTAAGGAGTAACAAAAATCATATTAGCACTGCGGTCAAGCAAGGCTTACACATCATGATCAAAGGCTTAACATAATGGTAACCATATGAGGAGACTCCTCAACCTCTTTCCCAGCATGTAGAGCATAGAATCGATTATCACATGGACCACCTCCTTGAGCTTGGGAACCTTTAGATGCACTTCCTTACCTTTTTTAATAACATTTGGACACTCAAAAATCTTGTGCCCATCTATCCACAACCAAAAGATGCACCAAAATCTCTCAGATATTCACCAACACGGTTTCTCGCACACTTGGGAAACCTAGGAGGAATAGCACCACCCTTTACCACATCACCTTGACCCTTGGGGTTAGACACCCTTTCTTTGTCAAACCTTTGAGAAACACCTTTAGATGACGCTTGGCCTTGTTGGAAACGACCACCATCAAACTTAGTGTCACGAGCCAAGCATACGACTTAGATGTGACACGGTGAATGAGATGTCTGGAGATAACCCAAACAAGCCTCTTAGCATATCATGTATACTTCTTGGTTGCGAAGTAAAAAAAAGACCATAACAAGAGTCAAGTCAATTATAAAAAAAAAAGAAAAGCGAGACTATGGGAATTCTTCGATAATCATAAAAGCGTAAGAAGAGTCGAGTTCATAGCATATACAAACATAGTATCCAACAACACCTCTACTTTAGAATGGAGCAGGGGCCAAGACACTTCCCAGGCTCACCCTTATAATACTAAGTATCCAACATAAGGAACACGTCTCCATATAGAATGAATAAAGTGGATATTGTCCTCGGAGTTAAGGACTCACCAAAACTTTCTTCAAAGAACCGAACTAGCCATGTGGAGGTAGATGATCAAAAGGAGCTCTTGTCCCTACATGGTAATATCATATAGGCATAGAGTATGCATTAGTACTTTGAATGTACTAAGTATACGGAGTGCAATACATCAAAGATATAAGTCATAATATTTAAAATGCATACTTATAGGCAATGGATATATTCTCAATATGACATGTATGATCAATGCTTGTCATAAAACTTTCATCCAAAATATTTAACTTGCATAATATATCATACATATATGGAAGGAGACCTTAACCAACATAGACCAGTGAGCTACTACTTGGAATCCAAGGCATGACACCTCGTTGGTGAGGTGATGAGGCATGACACCCCCTCAATTAGGTGACCGGGCATGACACCCTCTGGTAAAGTGTGGTATACTTGCCAAGGTAAACCAAACATGGTAACATGATAACATGAACTAGATGGATCCACTAGTAAAACCCAATTAGGGAAATAATATCATCCTATGGTGGCACATAGTTTAGAGATTAAAGACTTTATATAAGGACCCCTTGATCGAGCCCTCATCTTAAGCCTCAATCGGTGCTAAGTCTAATTCCACAGAATACTTGAAACAATCATAAGTTTAATCATAATATGTTCGAGCCCTCATCTTAAGCCTCAATCGGTTCTAAGTCTAATCCCATGGAATACTTAAAATAATCCTAACTTTAATCATAACATGAATAATTTGTAAGAGACATGATAACTTGACATGAGTAGCTCATTATATGCTTGCCCTCTTCTAGTGAGCTTAACTTGAACTTGAATATGAGGGTAAAATAATAATCCTACTTAATCCCTCAATTTGACAAGAATAGCTCACAAGAGGATAAAATCTTGAAATAGGGCTCAATTTGTCACTTGTAAAATCATAGATACTTTTCATGAATTTAATATATGCTTGAAAGCCCTTAATCATCATGAAATCACCTAACTTGTAAATCATGTAATAGTTCCTCATCAACTTGAAAATTTGTGTCACATAATTTCATCAAACACATGGTTGGCTCATGATACTTGTTTAAAATCATGCAACTCAAGAGCATAACAAGAGAGTAAAATCAATTCAAAATCAACCCACCAATATTATAATAATACCCTCATTTTGGGTATCTTGAAATTCATCTCAAAATTCACAATAGTTCATGGTTTTCATAGTTCACATCATGCATAACTTCAATAGATATAAATCAACTCATCGCATGATATTAAAATAGATATTTATGCATAATCAATCAATATTTGATAAACCCCAACATAATTTTATGTTCATAATTCATAATAAGAGAATGAGATTAGAATAGACATTCATGCACAATCAATCAAAACATGATAAAACCCGATATAGTTTACGTTCGTAATTCATAATAAGAGATACCTATAAGTAATACAACTTGAAATCATGTAATTTTCATAAAAAAAGAAGGTTGGGCTCCATAGATGAGAGGACCCATGCATGAAGCCCCATGGAACGACCCAAAAATGTGCTTCAAAAATATTAACTTAAGGATTCTCTTCAAGCTCTAAGTTCTTTTCAATCTCATCTCAAGAAAACACAAGTTTGAGGTATGTGGGTTTCATCCATTGGGTCCTTTCACCCATGGAGCCCGATCTTTCTTTTCATGAAAATTGCATGTTTTCATATTGTATTACCTATGGGTATTTTTTATTATAGATTATAAGTAAAATTTATGTTGGGATTTTATGAAATATTGATTGATTATGCATGCCTATCCATTTCAAGCTTATACCATTAATTAATTTTGTCTATTAAGACTATGTATGTTTTAAGCTTTGAAACTATGATGTATTATGAGATTTGATGATGGATTTTAAGGTACCCTACATAGGGGTTTTACTACATATTGGTGGGTTGATTTGCATTAAGTTTTCTCATCTTATTTCTTTCTAGAATTGCATGATTTTAAACTAGTATCATGAACCCACCAAGTGTTTGATAAAATGTCAAGCCAAGAATTCTCAAGTTATTAATGAACTATTTCATGATTTACAGGTCAAGTGAATATATAATGATTAAGGGCTTTTAAGTATGTATTGAATTAATGAAAAGTATCTATGATGTTACAAGTATCAAGTTAAACCCTATTTTAAGATTTTTACCTCTTGTGAGCCATTCATGTTAAAGCAAGGGTTCATGTATGATTATGATCTACTCTCATGTTTCAAGTTAGGTGCATAATGAGAGGTAAGGCATATTTATGAGCTATGCAAGTCATGTTCTTACAAGCTATTCATGTTATGATTAAAGTATGATTATTTCAAGTATTTAGTGAGATTAGACTTAGCATCGATGGATTGGATGTCGACATGGACTATCTTCAACGGTCCATACTTCTTTCCTCAAACTATGTGTCAATATAGGATAATACTTTGCCTTTGTAATACTAGTGGACCCATTTAGTGCACTTTATCATGAAATCTACCCCATAATGGGGCAGGTTCCTATAAGGAGGGTTACTTCTCTGAAATGGGATGAGCTCCCGTAAGGTGAATTATGGTTTACCTTAGCAAGTAGACTATCTCTTTACCAATGAGGGGTAATCATTGGGATTCCAAGTTGTAGCTTGATTGGTCTTACTTTTGTTGATAAGGGTCTCGTCCCACATATGTATTATGTTCTATACAAGTTTAATGATTTATAAACATGTTTTGCTTTAAGAATTGATCTTGCATACCATATTGAGATTGCACTTATCTATTGCTTATTAGTATACATTTTGACTATATTGGCTTATGTCTTGTTGCATTGCATTCTAAATACTTAGTACATTTAAACGTACTAATGCATACTCTATACCTGCATGATACTATCATATAGGAATCGGAACACCATTTGATTATCCTTCATGTGGATAGTACGATCCTTTGAAGTAAGCTTTGGTGAGTCCTCAAGTTCGAGGACACTATCTTTATGACTCTTTTTATTTTGAGATTTTTTTTTGTGTCGAACATTTGTTAATATGAGGGTAAGCATGGAAAGTGTCTCGGCCCCTGATCCATTCCATGTTAGAGGTGTTGTTGGATATTATGATGTACTTATACTTGAGCTTGACACTTTTAGGCTTTAATCATTATCAAGGACTTGCCATAGTCTCGCTTTCCTTTTTATTATATCTCTTGTTGTTGTTTACTTTGCTTCCACGAGCAAGGATGCGTATTGATATTCTAAGAGGCTTGTTTGGGTCCCTTTGGGTTCCCATTCATCGTGTTATATCTAGGCCCTAGACTTAGGTCATGTTTGTATCAGTGCACTAGGTTGTTAATGGTCCTCAAAATCCAACACACCACATCAATTAGAGTCTTATTCTTGGTAGTGAAGTGCACCACAACTATGAATGGGAGGCTTTGAGGTATTTTAGGAAATGTTTCACTTCTACATGATCTATGTCGTGAGGTAGAGCTAAGTTCCCTATGGCTTATTACTGATCCCTACCATTACGTTTCAAAATACCATTACGTTTCAAAATATGTCTCAAGCTACTCATAGTGGTGCGCAAGGTAGTGACCATCTTTTACTTAGGGGTTAACTTCCAAATGGTGATATGTCATAATGCAGAGGTTCGTAATGCTCTATGGCTATTGGCCACGATTGTAACCGCTTAAGTCAATCAACAAATGGGTGCTTCTGAGACTTCAAGAGATAAAAGGAGGGAGAGTGAGGCTAAGAGGGCCCGAGTTGGTGGTTCCTCTCTTATACTAGTCCACCGGTTCCCAAGTATAAGAAGAAAAGGATCCCTTTTGTCACTTTCCAAGGGTGCGGCAAGAAATATCAAGGAAGGTATTTGGCAGAAGTTGAGGGTTGTTTCAAGTGTGGCGGTGTTGGGAATAAGATGAGAGATTGCCTGATGGCCTCAAAGGAAGGGAGAAGAAGGGTCCAAATTAAAGGTGGCAATGGTGGGATGACTCGCCCTAGGTGCCTAAAATGTGGGAGAAACCATAATGGCATATGTTGAAGGAACTCGTATTCATGCTATTAGTATGGAAAGATGGGCCACAAGATTGTTGGTTTCCTATATGCTCAAAGAAAGGCAAGGGTGTTGGTGTTCAAGCTTCTCCTCCGTGATACAAGTGTGGAAAGTACCATCCGAGAGATTGTTTGGCCAGTTCAAGTGCGTGTTTTGAGTCTGGTGCAAAGGATCATAAATCGAGACATTGTCCATGGTTTACAATAGATTTTGAGGATAACTATCGATGTTCTCAACCGTACCACTCTAGGGGTCACTAGACTTGGAATGGTGCTTCATAAGTATGTTAAACGTTTTTTATTTTGATGTGTATGCATTGATAGACCCGAGTGCCACTCTTTTTTTTATTACTCCTTTTATTGGCAAAAACCTTCATGTTAGTCCTGAATTGTTGTGTGAACCTTGTGAAGTGCCTACTCCTATTAGTGAGTCCATTATTATTGGAAGAGCCTATAGAAATTATCCCGTGTTCGTCTTGCATAAAATCTTTCCTTGTGATATTGTTGAATTGGATATGGTGGATTTTGATGTCATTCTTGGGATGGATTGGTTGTATGCATATTATGCTTCTATTGAATGTAGAACCCGTAGGGATAAATTCCAATTCCCTAATGAGCCCGTCCTTAAGTGAGAGAGTCATGATGTGGTGGTCAAGGGTAGATTCATTTCTTGTCTTAAAGCGAAAACGTTGATTTCAAAGGGTTGTTTTTATCATCTTGTGAGGGTTAGGGATGTTGAATCCAAAGTCCTTCCTATTGAGTAGGTTCCGGTGGTTAATGAGTTTTTTGATGTCTTTCCTAATGATCTTCTCGGTGTCCCTCCCAAAAGGGAAATAGATTTTGGTATAGACCTCTTTCCCAATACTCAACCCATTTCTATTCCCCCTTACCATATAGCCCCGGTGGAATTGAAGGAGTTAAAGGAGCAATTGAGGGATTTGTTGGTAAAGGTTTTCATAAGGCCTTGTAAGTCATCTCGAGGTGCACTAGTGTTGTTTGTGAAGAAAAATGATGGTTCTCTTAGAATGTGCATTGATTACCAACAACTTAATAGAGTCACCATAAAGAACAAGTACCCTCTACCAAGGATTGATGACCTTTTTGATCAACTTCAAAGGGCTAGTCACTTTTCTAAGATTGATCTTCTCTCCAAATATCACCAAGTGAAAGTGAGGGAGTGTGACATTCCTAAGACGGCTTTCTGAACTAGGTATTGGCACTTTGAGTTTGTGGTTATGTCCTTCGAGTTGACTAATGCACCAGCTATATTTATGGATGTCATAAATAGGGTATTTAAAGTCTACCTTGACTTTTTCGTGGTGGTTTTATTGGTGATAGATTGATTATTCCCATAGTGAGGAGGAGCATGTGAATCACTTAAGGATGGTGTTCCAAATATTTAGGGAGGCGAGGTTGTATGCTAAATATGAAAAATGTGAGTTTTGGTTGAAAACAGTTACTTTCCTTGGGCATGTGGTGTCAGGTGATGGCATTAAGGTGGATCCTAAGGAGGCGGAGGTGATTAGAAATTGGCCTAGACCTTTGACTCCATAGGATATTAGGAGTTTCTTGGATTTGGCGGGTTTATCATGACCCAAACCTAGGACCTAGATGTGATACGGCAAATGGGGAACCTGAAGGAACCCCAAACAAGTCTCTTAGCATATCATTACACATCCTTGGTCGTGGAAGCAACTAAACATCAACAAGAGAACATAAAATAAGGATAAAAAGGGCCAAGGGAGTCTTTTATAGCTTAAAACATACAAGAGTCAAGAGATTCAAAGCTTAAAGTATCATTACATAACTTGTCCAACAACACTTCAAAACTTAGAATTGAGCGGGGTCAAAGACACCTTTCCAGGCTCACCCTCATAATCAAAAGCATAAAATAAAGAAAGAGAGACTTTGCATAACATAAGATGAAAAGATATTGTACTCGGAGTTGAGAACTCACCAAACTTTCTTCAAAGATAGTACTAGCCACGTGGAGGAAAAAGATGATCAATTGGAGCTCTAGTTCCTACAAGGTAACATCATATAGGAATAGAGTATGTGTTAGTACACTTGAATGTACTAAGTATGTAGAATGCAATGCAACAAGACATTGGCAACATAAGCAAAAGGCGTACATATAGGCAATGGATGAGCATAGTAGCAATATGGCATGCTAGAATGTTGCTTGAAGTAAAACATATTTATATAGAACATACTACATGTGTAGAAAGATACCATCATACTAGAGACCATAGCCTACCACCCCCTTGGCAAGGAGATCGAGGTACAAACCCCCCAACATGGTTACGTGGGACTACCACCCCCCGAGTGAGGTGATTGAGGTACAAACCCCCAAACATGGTTGCACGGGCCTATTATCCCCCGAGAGAGGCAATTGAGGTATAAATCCCCCAACATGGTTGTTCGGACCTACCACCCCCCAAATGAGGCATGGTCAACTTGCAATACTATAGATACTGTCCATGAAATCAACACATATACATTCCTTTTATCGTCATAAAGTCATTTAACTCATAAGCCATGAAATAGATCATCCATAACTCAAGAAACCTAAACCGAACATTTTATCAAACACTTGGTGGGTGTGTAATGCTAGTTCAAAATCATGCAATTCAAGAGTGAAATCATGTAAGAAAACTTATTGTCAATCAACCTACCAACACTGGGTAAAATTCTCATGCAAGATACATTAAAACCCTTCATCAAATCTCATTATAGAACATAGATTCATAGCTCAAAACATACTTAACCAGTCAACGTTTCATGAAAATCCCAATGTAGTTTGTAATCATATTCATAGTAAGAATACCCATATGTAAATCAACTTGAAAACATGTAATTTGTGTGAAAAGGAAGGTTAGGCACCATAGCTGAAAGGACCAAATGGTTGAAACCCACATGCATCAACTTTGGAGATTTTCTTGATGAAGATTTCATTGAAAACTTGAAGCTTGAATGAAATCCTTAGATCTAGAATGTGATTGGGACACTTGAAATTTGGTTGAAATATTTGTCTAAATGTTAGAGAGGATTTTAGGGCATGTCTTGTCTCATATAAAGTTGAAATATGACTAAGTATAGGTGTTTTTATGCATAGTAAGGCTTAGGCCCAAGACCAAAGTCCTTGGACCTAAATAGGAAACTGAAGCAAAAATAACACTGGTTTGTGCCCGAGCCGCATCGCGCCAGGTCTGCAGATCGTCTCTAGAGTTCGACATTTTTTTAAAAATAAAATTTTGATATGATTGCTCTAAAATTAGCATTATACTCATTTAATACTCAATTTTCTGCTTGATCACGAATATGAAGTTGAATTTTTGATATCACGCATGAATTTTGAGATATATAGAAATTATGATTATGGGCGCTTTCGAGGCACTTTTTTGGTATTTTTGGGGGTCATTTCAATATCTTTCCCTTGGGACCATTCGTCCGACAATGTCAAAGAAATGTATACAAGATAAATAATCAAGTTGACTTCAGCCCACACAAGGATACCACAATGCACTTAAACGTCATTTAAAAAATCTCAACATAAGTGTCAAAATCACCATGAACTTGTCCATTTAAAAATCAATGTATGCAAAATCACATGAGGCTTAAACTTAAGACTTGAAATCACATAGGGGACTTATATTAGTACCTTAGGCTTTAGTAGAATGGAAGAGATAGGGATATTTCTTTTGCATGTTCGCTTCAGCTTCCTATGTGTCACTTGCAACTTGTTGATTCCTCCAAAGGACCTTAACGGAGGTTACATCCTTGTTCCTCAACCTCTTCACTAGTCTATACAAAATTTCTACCAGAACATCTTCTTAAGTCAAATTGTCTTCAACAACACCCAAAATATCAAGAGGCACAATTGCATTTGGGTCACCCACACACTTCCTCAATATAGACACATGGAAGACCGGATAAACCATATTCATATCATTGGGCAACTCCAACTCATAGGCCATCTTACCAATCCTCCTCAATACTCTATAAGGACCAACAAATCATAGATTCAATTTACCCTTCTTACCAAAATGAACCACACTCTTCATGGGTGACACCTTCAAATAGACCCAATCACCAGGATGAGCATAGTAGCAATATGGCATGCTAGAATGTTGCTTGAAGTAAAACATATTTATATAGAACATACTACATGTGTAGAAAGATACCATCATACTAGAGACCATAGCCTACCATGACTTTGGGTTGTTTTTAACCTCTCTCCTATCAATCTCACTTTCTCAAAGGCCTCCATAACAAAATCCAGACCCAAAAAATCTATCTCTCCCACTTCAAACCACCCAACCGATGATCTACAACGTCTACTATAAAAAGGGCCTCAAAAGGAGCCATACCAATGCTTGCATGATAGCTATTGTTGTAAACAAACTCAATGAGTGGAAGATGATCATCCCGACTGCCCTTAAACTCCAATACACAAGCTCTAAGCATATCCTCAAGAGTTTGGATAATTCTTTTGGCTTGGTATTCTGTTTGAGGGTGAAAGGTTATACTAAGCTTTACCTTGGTACCAAAATCTCTTTGGAAAGACCTCCAAAAGTGAGAAATGAATTGAGCACCATGATCCAAAATGATAGACAAAGGCACCCCATGCAATCTAACCAACTCATGAATGTACAATCTAGCATAATCTTTAGCCTTGTAAGTAGTCTTAACTAGTAGAAAATGAGCCGACCTTATCATTCTATCAACCACAACCCAAATATAATCAAAACCTTTTCTAGTATTAGGCAACCCAACCATAAAATCCATGTTGATTTCCTCCCACTTCCAAGTAGCAATGTCTATATCTTGGGCTAGGCCACCCAGCATTGATGCTCGGCTTTCACTTGTTGGCAATTATGGCAATCGGACACAAACTTAGCAATGTCTTTGTTTATAATATCCCACCAAAACACATCCCTCAAATCCTTGTACATCTTTATGGAACTAGGGTGAATAGAATAGGAAGAATTATGAGCCTTATCAAGAATCTTATCTCTCAAGCCATCAACACTAGGCTCAAATAACCTACCTTGGTACCTAAGGGCACCATCTCCCCCATAAGAGAAAACCTCTACCTTACCAACTCTCACAAAGGCCTTTAACTCTAACAAGGAAGGGTCAAGATCTTATTTTACCCTCATCTCTTCAACTAATAAAGATTTAGAACCTTCAACCACCACTACACAACCATTGTTAACCTCTTCCAACCTAACCCCTAATCTAGCCAACTGATGGACCTCTCTAGCCACCTCTTTGCCGCTATCACCAACATGTGCTAAGGTACCCATAGACACCTTACTCAAAGCATCGGCCATAACATTAGCCTTACCGGGGTGGTAATGCATACTCATATCATAATCTTGAAGAAGCTCTAATCACCTTTGTCACCTTAAGTTAAGATCTTTTTGAGTGAACATATGTTGGAGACTCTTATGATCGGTAAACATATCAACATGCACTCCATACAAATAATTGCGCCAAATTCTCAAAGCAAATACCACAGCGGCCAATTTAAGATCATTGGTAGGATAATTCTTTTCATGCACCTTAAGTTGTCTAGAAGCAAACACTCATCGGTCCACATAAATTTTTCCTTTTTTTGAGTCAACTTAGTCATGGGAGAAGCAATAAAAGAGAACCCATTTACAAACCTCCGGTAATAATCCTCTAAGCCCAAGAAGCTTCTAATATCTAATGGAGTGAAAGGTCTAGGCCAATTTCTAATCACTTCCATCTTTTTAGGATCCTTCTTAATACTATCCCCCGACACCACTATCCTAGAAAGGAAACCTCTTGCAACCAAAACTCACACTTTTCATACTTAGCATAGAATTTCTCTTCCCTCAATTTTTGTAGCACCACCATTTAATGACTCACATGCTCCTTCTCACTATGGGAATAGATCAAAATATCACCAATGAAAACCACCACAAATAAATCAAGGTAGGGCATAAAGATCCTATTCATAAGATCCATGAAGATAGTCGGTGCATTGGCCAACCCAAAAGACATAACCACAAACTCAGAGTATCCATACCTACTCCAAAAGGTCGACTTGGGAATGTCACACTCCCTTACTTTCACATGATGTTTATATAGAACATACTACATGTGTAGGAAGATACCATCATACTAGAGACCAAGGCCTACCACCCCCTTAGCAAGGCGATCGAGGTACAAATGCCCCAACATAGTTGCGCGGCCATACTACCCCCCTCCCCCCCCCCGAGCGAGGCAATTGAGGTACAAACTCCCCAACTTGGTTGTTCGGGCTTACTATCTCCCAAATAAGGCATGGTCAACTTGCGATACTATAGATACTATCTATGAAATCAACATATATATATATACATATATATATATATATATATATATATATATATATATTCCTTTCATCATCATAAAGCTACTTAGCTCATAAGCTATGCAATAGATCATCAATAACTCAAGAATCCTAAATTGGACATTTTATCAAACACTTGGCGGGTGTGTAATCTTATTTCAAAATCATGCAATTCAAGAGTGAAATCATGTAAGAAAATTTATTGTAAATCAACCCACCAACATATTGTAACTCTCTCATTCAAGATACATTAAAACCTTCATCAAATCTCATCATAGAACATAGATTCATAGCTCAAAACATACTTAAATAGTTCACATTTCATGAAAATCCTAACAGAGATTACAATCATATTCATAGTAAAAATACCCATAGTTAAATCATCTTGAAAACATATAATATGTGTAAAAAGAAAAGTTGGGTACCATGAGTGAAAGGACCGAGTGGTTGAAACCCACATATGTCAACTTTGGAGATTTCCTTGATAAAGATTTGATTGAGAACTTGAAGCTTGAATGAAATCCTTAGATCTGGAATGAGATTGGGATACTTGAATTTTGGGTGAAATATTTGTCTAGGTGTTAGAGAGGGTTTTAGGAAATGTCTTGTATGATATACAGTTGAAATATGACTAAGCATAGGTGTTTTTATGCATGGGAAGGCTTAGGCACAAGGCCTAAAGGCCTTAGACCAAAATAGGAAACTGGTAAAAAAATAACATTGGTCCGCGCCCTGGCTGTGTTGCGCTAGGGGCGTAGATCGTCTCTGAAATTCATCATTTTTGGAAAATTAAATTTTGATACAATTGCTCTAAAATTAGCATTAGCGTTATACTCATTTCTCGGTCAATTTTGCCCCTAACCATGAATATGAAGTCAGATTTTCCATATCACACATGAATTTTGGGATATATGGAATTTATGATTATGGGCACTTTCGAGGCATATTTTTGGGGTCATTTCAGGGTTATTACCGAAGGTTTAAATAGATTCTCTTCTATTGATTTCCCTATGACAAAGTTGACCCAAAAGATAGCGAAATTTATGTGGATTGATGAATGTGAGATGAGTTTCAAAACTTTGAAAGATAAGCTTTTCTTTGCTCTTATCTTGGCTCTATGGAAGGATTTGTTGTATATTATGATGCCTTATGAAATGGCTTAGGGTGTGTTTTGATGCAAAATGGTAAGGGATAGCATATGCCTCTAGGCAACTTAAGGTGCATGAGAAGAATTATCCCACCCATGATCTTGAATTGGAGGTCGTGGTATTTACTTTGAAAATTTTGCCTCATTACTTGTATGGGGTTCATGTTGATGTGTTTACCGACCACAAGAGTCTTCAATATGTTTTCACCCAAAAATATCTTAACTTGAGACAAAGAAGGTGGTAAGAGCTCCTTAAATATTATGATATGAGTGTACATTATCACCCCAGCAAAGCTAATGTTATGGTCGATGCTCTAAGTAGAGTGTCTATAGGTAGTCTAATTCATGTTGATGATGGTGGTAAGGAGGTGGGTAGAGACGTTCACCGGTTGGCTAGATTGGGGGTTAGGTTGGATAAAGTTGATAATGGTGGTGTAGTGGTGGTTGATGGTTCTTAATCTTCCTTGATTGAGGAGGTAAAGGAAAAACAAGATCTAGAACCTGCCTTGAGTTAAAGACCTTGGTGAGAGGAGGTAAAGTGGACGTTTTCTCCCAAGGGGGAGATGGTACCCTTAGGTGCCAAGGTAGATTGTGTGTGTCAAATATTGATGACTTGAGGGAGTTGATTCTGAAAGTAGCTCATAAATCATCCTATTCTATTCCTTCTGACTCTATGAGAATGGATAGAGACTATGGGAAGGTGCCTCAGTGAGATGGGTGAGATGGGTTTGAATGCACCAGATTTGGTTATGGAAGTTTTGGAGGAGATGAGGTTGACAAGAGAAAGATTTGAGAAGGCTCAAAGTAGGCAAAAGTCATATTCCGATATGAGAAGGGGAGAACTTGAGTTTGAGATTGGTGATTAGATTTATTTGAAAGTATCACCCATGAAAGATATGGTCTGATTTGGCAAGACAGGGAAAATTGAGCCCAAGATTTGTGGGTCCCTATAAAGTTTTGTGGAGAGTGGGTAAGGTTGCATATGATTTGGAGTTTCCTGTGAAGACAAATATGGTTCATTCATTCTTCCATGTGTCCATGTTGAGAAAGTATGTGGGTGACCCAAGTGCTATAGTGCCCTTGGATGTTGTGGGTGTCGTATGAGAAAATTTGACCTATGAGGAGGTCCTGGTGGAAATTTTTGATAGACGAGTGAAGAGGTTGAGAAATAAAGACGTAGCTTCCGTCAAGGTCCTTTGGAGGAACCAACAAGTTGAAAGTGCCACATAGAAAGTCGAGGTAGACACGAGAAAGCGATATCCATATTTTTTCCACTCTACTCAAGCTGAAGGTACTCATTTACTTCCCCTATATGATTTCGAGTCTTAGGTTTCAGCCCTCATCTCATTTTGCATGCATTCATGTTTATGGTAACAAGTTTATGATTATTTTTTACATTCATGTTGAGTCCTTTTTAAAATGATGTTTAAATGCGTTTGTTGCATTCATGTCAGACATAAATCTTCATGATTACTTCTCTTATGCATGTTTTTTGACATTCGTGGGCGAATGTTCCCAAGGGGGAGATATTGAAACGCCTTAACAAATGTGCTTCGGAAATGCCCATAATCATAATTTTCATATAACTCAAAATTCGTGCGTGATATCAAAAATTCAACTTCATATTCTTGATCGGGGGCAAAATTGAGTGGCAAATGGATATAACCTAGATTTTATAGGATCCGTAGCAAAAATTAAGTTTCACTAATTTTCATAAAACAGCGTGCATCTGCGACCAGGCGGCAACATGGACTGGGCACAGATCAATATTATTCTTTCCTCTGTAATGGGTCCACATCGCGGACCAAATGTAGGCAAGTACAAAATTTTTCTTAATTTTTTTGTTTCGGCCCAGGGCATTGGGGTCATAGCCCCATGCCCACTTATGCGTGAAAACACCCATACTTAGCCATTTTTTTAACTCTATATCACTCAAAACCCTAACAAAAACCTCTCCAAGACTTAACTAAATATCTCATTTAAATTTCAAGGATTTCAAGCTTAACTTTGGAACTCAAGGTTTCTCTTCAAGCTCTAAGTTCTCTCCAAGCTCATCTCAAGAAAACCCAAGTTTGAGATATGTGGGTCTCATCCATTTGGTCCTTTCACCTATGGAGCTCGATCTTCCTTTTCATGAAAATTGCATTTTTTCAAGTTGTATTACCTATAGGTATCTTTTATTATAGATTATGAGTAGAAATTATGTTGGGGTTTTATGAAATATTGATTGATTATGCATGTCTATCTATTTCAAGCTTATACCATGAATTAATTTTATTTATTGAGACTATGCATGTTTTGAGATATAAAACTATGGTCTATTATGAGATTTGATTATGGATTTCAAGGTACCATACATGGGGGTTTTACTACATATTGATTAGTTTATTTGTATTAAGTTTTCTCATCTTATTTCACTCTCGAATTGCATGATTTTGAACTAATGCTTCCATGTTTTAAGTTAGGCTCACCATTAGAGGTCAAGCATATTTATGAGCTACTCATGACATGTTCTTACAAGCTATTCATGTTATGACTAAATTATGGTTACTCCAAGTATTCTTTGGGATCAGACTTAGCATCGATAGATTGGATGTCGGCGTGGACTATCTTCAAGGGTCCATACTCCTTTCCTCAAACTATGAGCCAACATAGGATTATACTTTTCCCTTGCTGTAATAGTGGATCTATTTAGTGCACTTTATCATGAAATCCACCCCAAAATGGGATGGTTTCACGTAAGGGGAGTTGCTTCTCTAAAATGGGATGGGCTCCCGTAAGGTGAAGTATGGTTTACCTTGCCAAGTAGACCACCTCTTTACTGATGAGGGGTAACCATTGGGATTCGAAGTTGTAACTCGCTTGAATATAATACACATGTATTATATTCTATGAAGTTGAATGATTTACAAGCATGTTTTACTTCAAGCATTTATCATACATGTCATATTGAGATTACACTTATCTATTTCTTATTATTATGCATTTTGCCTATATTGGCTTATGTCTTGTTACATTGCATCCTATATACTTAGTATATTTAAACATACTAATGCATATTCTATGCCTACATGATATTACCATGTAGGTACTGGAGCACCATTTGATCATCCTCCACGTGGCTAGTAGGATCCTTTGAAGCAAGCTTTGGTGAGTCTTCAAGTCCTAGGACACTATCTTTATGACTCTTGTTATTTTTAGACTTCTTTATGTTGAACATTTATTACTATGATGGTAAGCTCAGAAAGTGTCTCGACCCCCGCTCCATTCTATGTTAACTCATTTACTTCCCCTATATGATTTCGTGGAAAGTGTCTCGGCCCCTGATCCATTCTATGTTAGAGGTGTTGTTGGATATTATGATGTACTTATACTTGAGGTTGACTCTTGTACACTTTAATGGTTATCAAAGACTTCCCTAGTTCCGCTTCCCTTTTTATTATATCTCTTGTTGTTGTTCACTTTGCTTCCGTGACTAAGGATATGTGATTGATATGCTAGTAGGCTTATTTGGATCCCTTTGGGTTTCCATTCACCGTGTCACGTCTAGGCCCTAGTCTTGGGTCATGATCACCCACATACCTCGAACTTGGATTTTCTTGAAATTGAGATGGGCAAAACTTGAATCTTGAGATGGGTTCTTGAGTTCCAAAATTGAGCTTGAAAATCCTTGGATTTGAATGAGAGATTTGATAGTCTTGGAGAGGTTTTAGAGAGGGTTTTGTGAATTCTAGAGTTGAAAAATAACTAAGTATGAAAGATTTCCCATTTAAATGGGCAATGGGTCATTACCCAAATGCCCCTGGAAAAAATAAGAAACTGAGAAAAAACTTACATTGGTCCATATCTAGTCCGTGATGCAGACCAAACATGAACCAAAAATTAACACTAATTCACACCCAGGCCGAGTCACGCTTGGAGCGCGGATGCTCTCTGGAAATCACAAATTAGCAAAAAAATTATTTTTTGCTGCGAGTCTTCTAAAATTTAGGTTATACCTATTTCCTACTCAATTTTGCCCCCTGATCAAGAATATGAAGTTGGATTTCCGAAATCATGCACGTATTTTGATATATATGAAAATTATAATTATGGGGCATTCTAAAGCACATGAGGGGTGTTTCATTTAACATGTGAAAATCAACCATCAAAATGAGCCCTTTTTGACTCCCTTATCCTTATCTTTGGAAGTTTCTCACTCTCCACTTGTTTGATATATGTCATAAGTCATGAAATATCCATCTCCTTGATGAGGATTGAGGCCTTATATTCCATCTTCACCGAGTAAAAAACTTTCAAGGTGAACTTGTTCATACGGGCCCTAGAGTCGCCCATCAAAAAATGATCATACTTGGAAAATTTTGTGAATTTGAGGGCATATTCCCTCACACTCATGTCAACTTGCCTCAAATGTATGAACTCCATCACATTAGCTTCACTTAGTTCAAGTGGGTTCAAGTGGGAAGAAACGATCAAGGAAAGTGGTCTTAAACACCTCCTAATCAATGGACCCCTTTTTCACCTCTTTTGAATTTCCTCTGTGTAAACCAAACCTGAGTAACTTCCTTAAGTTGATAAATCGCCAACTCAGTCTAGTTATCGAAAGATACCTCATAATCTCCACCACCTTGTAGACCTCATTGATGAACTCTTATAGATCCTCATCCACCTTGGAACCATAGAACTCCACAAGATTCATCCTAGAAAAATCACTTATCCTCGAAGTTAGGATAGGAGTCTTTGACAAAGCAACAACTTGAGCCAACATAGTAATAGCGGCCTTAAACTCATCATTGGTAACTTGGTCAGCTTGAGGATCTTGAGAAACTTGAGGAGCTGGAAGAGCTTGGTCCTTATTAGCATTAACTCTCCTAAACAATGGAACATGTTGTGGTGGTATTTTTTGAAAATATCAAAGGACAAGAGTTAGGGAATAAGAGTCTTGAAGGCACGACATATATCACAAAAGAAGCAAAGGTTTCCTAAACATCTCATATCCTCTTGCTCATGGATGTGACATGCTTCGCACTAGGGATGGCAATGGTGCGGGGCAGTTGTGGAGCAGGGCGGGTTATTATGTTTGTGAGGTAATACGGGTTAATATTTTTGCAAGGTGGGGCAAGGCAGGTACAAATTTTTTTTAAAAAAAAGAATATGCTGGGCGGGTACGGGTTAGGGTCTTTTTTTTAAATATCCATAAGGAAATCGTAACTGCGTATTCTGAATGTAACATAGTGGTTATCTTATTGTGAATGTAACTGCTAGTGCTCGGCTGTCTTATTGTAAATGTAACTACTTTCACATAGGTGGCAAAGATTGCAATTACTATTTATTTTGAATGTAACTGCTTGGTTGGAGCATATTTTGGTTGGAGCATGCTTCTTTAATAAATAAGGTAGAAGCATACATGTAGACAGTGAGCAAAAGGCGACTTTCTTTTATTGTGATTGTAGTGAACTTGCTTAAAACTTTTATGGGGCGGGGCGGGTTAATAATGGGAAGGGCGGAGCGGGTAAAAAAAAATAAAATATTATGTTATGCGGGGCGGGTAAAATCCTTGTGGGTTTATGCAGGTCTTGCCCCGTACCCGCCCCATTGCCATCCCTACTTCACACCTATGAACACGATTATACTAGACGTGGCATGTTGGACTCCCTAGGATGCTTTCAAACATTATGCTCTGATATCAAGTTTGTTACAACCCAAACCTAGGGCCTAGCCGTGACACGATGAATATGACACCCGAAGGCACCCCTCCAAGCCTCTTCTTCATATTATAAGCATACATAACACAAAGCAAGTAAACATAAGAGAGTAAGCAAGCAACACGTAACAACATATGAGTCAAAGGTTTTCTTTAAGGGAATTACATCATAAGTCCAAATCATACGTCTACGTCATAAGATCTTGATGGGGAGCAGAACATGGCACACTAGCTCACCCTCAAGATGAAATATCAAAAGAAAAGTCGTAAAGTCACAACATGAAGGATAATATATCATAGGAAAGGGGCTTATTCCCGAAGCAAGGGAACTCATTAACAATCTTCAAGAGCTCAACTCAGAATCTAGCCACGAAATGGAGGAATAGTCTCATCATACATCCCTACTTGATTAGATTGTGTAGGCAAAGAAGTATGTGTTAGTATGTGGAATATACTAAGTATGTAGGTAAGTCATGCATCAAGGAACATCACAATATAATATCAATATAAATAGTCATAATCAATATAATAAGGACAGTATACAAATGATAAATGCATGTTTAAAACAATGAGAAGAAACATCATCAAAGCCTCTCATAATCCTAGCATACTTATGTGGGAATAAGACCATAACTGACAATAAGACCCTACGGACTATTACATGGCCTCACCGTGAGTATCAGATGAACATAATGCTAATTGGACCCAATATCTAGCCTTATAGGCAAATAATTATCAACCTACAGTGGCACATAGTTATGAGACTTGAGGATTTATATAATGACCCTTGGAGATAGTCCCCATCAAGCTCATTTGGTGCTAAGTCATATCCAACAAAATACATAATCATGCATATACTTAGCTTTAAACATAATTCATAGGCTATCAAAATCATACTTTCATAGTGTCACACCCCATTTTTCTTCACAAAAAATGGGAATCTGGACGACTTCGTGCCACAACTATTTTAAGATTTGAAATTGAAGGTTGAAGAGTCTCCATCTACCAATTTCAAGGTGCGTTAGAACACCATTCTATCTAAAAACAAAGTCTAAGCCTAAGGTTACTAGATAACGGGTAAGGGTTCAAGTTACCTCAAAGGGAAGGTGTTAGGCATCCTTCGAGGTCCGCAAATACGAGTCCCGATCGTCTCTCATATTTTATGTGGGGGTTGAAACAAATAGGATCTCTACTTTAAGGAAATTATCCTAATTAATTCTAAGTGATAACAAGAAAGAAATTTGACAAATAGATACAACAGTAAAACAAATAACAAAACTAATCTACCCCAAGTAATTAAAAATAACCAAAGGAGAAAATACTAGACTAAGCGATTATTTTCCACTCGGATCAATACTTGGCTTTTATTATTTTGAAAGACAAAATTAGATTTTGTCATTATATCTTCACTTGGCTTGTTTAAGCTGAAGGACGAAAACCAAAGTTTCGTCCTATTAATTTTGAGTTGTTGACATCATTTCCGAGGGTCCTATATATCCCTACCTCTCCTAGGTTGATTTATTATTAACCTAAAAGCGCACTAAAAAATAAAAATTACCATCTTTTTTCTAAGTGTCTAGCATTCTGTCTTATGGTCCAAGAGGCATTGGACTTCTAATTTAGGTGGTTCTAGACTAAAAGGGAATATAGGGCTCCTATTAGACACATTGTCAAACAAAACATGAAAGACATCAATTAGCACAAAGGTTCTCAAATATGCCTCACATCCAATTAGCATGATTCAAAAACAAATAGTGCAAAAGATCTGTTGTGTGTGCATCATGTAACAATATTAAAACTTAATAGAGGATTTTAATTTTTTTTAAATGTGTGAGAATGTTTATTAAAAATATATTTAAAAAATAACATTTTTAAATTTAAAAAAAATTCTTAGAATGCTTTTAAGTTAAAAAAAAGGATAAAATCATATAGGCATAATTTCTAACAGGTGGAAACAAATAATATTAAAAATATAATTTTTTAAAAAAACATGATTTCTGTTGTGAAAAATATTAAATCCTAAAGGGATGATTTCTAACATATAAAAAATATTAAATCCTAAAAGCATGCTTTCTAAAATATTATATCCCAAAGGCATGGTATCTATTGCAAAACTTTTCAAACAAAATCCTATAGGCATGATTTCTATTGCAAAACATTATTTAAATATTCTTTGTAACAAAATACTATAGGCATGATTTCTATAATATGTAGGAAAACATTGCAAGTATGACATAAATCCTAAACATGGTTTCTAAATAATGCAAAAGGAGAATATGTTGAAACTAAAAAATAATTCAAAAAGGACTACAGACATGATTTCTACTCAAGAATATCCTATAACATATAGGAAAACATTATAAGCCAGACATATATTCAAAACATGATCTCTAAATAATGCCAAAGAAGAACATGTTAAAACTCATGTATTATTTAGGAAAATAATTTACAAACCTATAGGCATGATTCCTAGAACACAAACTTTTAGACATGCTAGTAAAAAATTAAAATTGTGAAAACCTATAGGCATGGTATTAAAATAATATATATTATTTTTTAACATATTAAATAAAAGAAAGATAAAATTTAAGAAAACATACCTAACCTAAAGTTCTTTTCATGTTATATGTTACACTAACATAAATGTTTGATGCCCAAAGATTTAATTGTTTAAGCATTGAATTCTAAATTAAGATTACCTAATAATCGTCAGACAAGCAAAGGAAGACACTTATCAAAAGAAAAAAGAAAGAAAGAAAGAAAGAAAGGAAGGAAACATTTAGAACATAATTCCCCCTCTCCCCCATTTAAACTAGATCCCCAATTTCACTATTATTATTACAACATTTTGTGAAAATTAAAAAAACTATATAAAATAAATAATAAAAATCTTTGAAGTCATCCTCCTTCTTCGAATCCATCCCTTTCCCGAGGCAACTCTTCCTGTCTTATGTGCATTAAATTAAAACCTACAACACTAAAAAGAAAATTTGTAACACCCCGTAAAAATATCTAAACACCCCTAGAATGTAATCATGTGCATAATGCATCTTCCAGAGCTCCGATGGAAAATTTGAGATCGGATTTACGATCAGCACGAAAAATCGAGTGGGAAAAAGATCTCAACCTAATTTTAGATTAATTGGGTAGAAAATTAATTTTTGCTAATTAACGCAAAAATAATGTCGATCCGCGCCCCTAGCACGATGCGAAAGGGTGCGGAGTAACACTTATTCTTTTCTTTAATTTTTTGACAGGATCTTGAAATTCCAAAAATTCACGAAAATGTACTGGTCCGCACCCCTGGCGCATCGTGAACCAGTGTACTATTTTTAAAAAAAAATTATTTTAATTTGGAAAGGGCCATTTTGTCATTCCCACCCTATCCTATGTCTTAAAATATATTTTTAAGGCCGTTTTTTATCGATTAAGGATTTCTAAAACCCATTCTTCTTAAGCTTTACGCAAGAAAACTTTGAGAGAGAAGATAAGAAAGCTCTGAGAATTGAGAGTTCGAGTCGAATTCTTGTTGAAGATTAGTACAATCTTCATCCCAGGTATATAAAGGCTACCCAAAACATGAGATTATTCTCCCATACGCCCCTTGAAAGTAGTTGGCTGATAGATGCAGTTGATGAGTCTGATTTGCTAGTTTCTTGCATGATTTCTTAAAACTACTGTTAATCTACATTATTTTCTTAAATTGATGATCATCATAATTTGGCTTACTTGTTTAACTAATTATATGAACTATTGCATAGATTGTATACGTATAATTGTTAAAGAGTGCATAAATGAAGCTAGGGGTTGATGTGTAGAGCCTGGGTTATATATGTATGCATGATTGTTGTGGTTCGGGTCTTAAATTGAGTGAGTGTTGAAGATAATGTTGTTTCAACTGATTAAGAGGGAGATCCTTAAAGGTCTTTTAGAGATAAAACTTGGAACTTTAATAATGTTCTTAATCCCTTCAGCCGATAGATGATCGGATGAGTGGAGGTCCTTATCTAAGAGAGGTTGGTTGTATAACCATCCTGATATTGATAGACTTATGAGCATGTCGAGTCCTAGGAGAAGTATTAACACTAGAATGGGTAAGAGTGAGTCTCACTCATACTCATTAATTACGTAGCCAGCATAGGAAAGGATTAGAGCATGAAAACGAATGTTGCCTTTGTCCCACAGAGAACTTGATAGACTTTTGGGATTCCCTGATAGACTCATCCTTTACCCCGACAAGGTGCTGGACGGATGTGGCAACAATATCTTTTTGTTATACTATTACTGGCTCATAGGTGGTAGTTGTCAGTTAGAGAAACTCCAACATAGGTTTCATATTGATAATACTCTGATGTTGATGTGATAGTATGAGTCTTGATTGATGTTGATGTGATAGAGTCCTATTCCTTATTCTGAGTTGAGATTGAGTGAAGTATTAGGTGATGTCTTACTATATTATCTTTCCTATATTATTTACTTTAGCCCATTTTACATATAGTACATTCCACGTACTAATGCCCCTTTGGAGCTACATCATTTTATGATGCAAATTTAGTAGACAGAGGAATTCAGCAGACGAATCGTTGAGGTCCAGTATTCCTTAATTTCAGACTTGGTAAATCCTCCCCTGCCTTTAAAGGACATCTTTACTTGCTTTTAGGTTTTTTGAGTTCTTTATTTGGATTGTGGTAGCCATGCCCTATCATGGTACCTTCTTAGACAGTAGTTATAGAAGCTTCATAGACATTGACTGATGATGGCTAATGTTGGGGTTTCTTTTTCCCCTCTTTCCCTTTCTAGACTAAATTATTTTGTTAACCTTGTTTCTTATGATAGAAAGAGTTGATAAGTCTTATCATCCACTGCTAGATTCTATTATTTCTTGAGTATCTTCCACTGATTTACTAATTGAACAAGTGTGATGGGACTAGGCATTCTCTTGGGGGCTAGTCTCTGAGTGCTAATTACGCCTTGGGTACCCTCCCAGGGCGTGACAAACTTTGTATCAGAGTATAGAGTTTGACTACCAAGGGAGTCTATGAATCTGTGACTAGTAGAGTCTTGTTTAAGGGTGTGTTTTACATCATATTACATAAGCAGGAGGCTATAGGACATTAGGAAGTGTTACCCTTCTTCTATAATCTAAGTTCCTTTGATAAAGTTGCACTCTATGAATAATCTCATTCCAATCGTGCATTATACGTATTGTAGAATATGCCGCCAAAGAGATCTACTGCTCAGAGAGATGCATCAGCCCTAGTAGCTCAGAATACCTTGCCCGAGGTCCCAATTCAGACGGAGATGAGGAGGCAGGGAATGACCTTTTAGGATTGTTGAGGTCCCACAGGCAACCCCTGCACAGCCCCAGCTAGCTCCCAGCACACAGGCAGAGTTTAGGGGAGCCATTACTATGCTTACTCAGCTTGTGGCTTCCCAGGGTAACAGTCGGGGTCATCAAGTTCCTAGTTCTAGCTCACAGGAGTCCTCAGCTGCAACTCGACTTCGAGATTTCTTAAGAATGAACCTGCTAGTGTATACGGGGTCAAAGGTTAAGGAAGACCCACAGAACTTTATTGATGAAATGTATAAAGTCCTAAAAGCTATGCACGCTAATGAGATTGAGGGAGTTGAGCTCAATTGAAGGATGTTACTAATGTCTGGTACGACCAATGGGAAGATAGTAGAGGTGAGGATGTTGCGCTTACAGAGTGGGAGGAGTTCGAATCTGCTTTCCCTTACCATTTCTTTCCTCAAGAGTTCAGGGAGGCAAAGGTTGATGAGTTTGTGAACTTGAAGCAAAGAGGGATGACAGTTAAGGAGTACAGTCTTATGTTTATTAAGATGTCCAGGTATGCTCCAGAGATGGTGCAAGACATGAGGGCCAGGATGAGAAAGTTTGTATCTGGCCTAGGCAAACATGTGCAGAAGGAGTGCAAAAACAGCTTTGTTGATCCCTATCATGGACATCTCTAGGATTATGGTGTATGCCCAACAGACAGAGAAGGATAAGAGCAGAGATAGAGAGGAGCAAATGAACAGGAAAGGAAAATCAGCTGGGCATGAGCCTAGCCATCAAAGACAGAATAAGGGAGACAATTCCTACTTTCATAAGAGATCATCTCACCATGCACCCTCTGTAGCGAGTGTGCCCATCCAGCCTAAAATGACCCTAACAATTGCCCAAAAATGTACCTCGGAAATGCCTATAATCATAATTTCCATATATCTCAAAATTGATGTGTGAAATTGAAATTTTGATTTCATATTCATGATCATGGGGCAAAATTGAGTGGAAAATAGGTCTAACCCTCATTTTAGAGTAATCATATCAAAATTTCATTTTCCAAAAATTATGAAAAATAGAATCAATCCGCGCCCCTAACATGATGTGGCCAGGATGCAGACCTATATATTATTTTGTTAATTTTACTTACTTCATTCCAAGGCTTTAAGGCCTTGGGTCTAGCCCTTCCCATGCGTAAAAACACCTATACTTAGTCATTTTTCAACCTCATATCATACAAGGCATTTCCCCAATACCGTCTCAAACACTTAGACAAATATTTCACCCAAATTCTAAAATTCCAAACTCATTTCTAAGGATTTCATTCAAGCTTCAAGTTCTTAATCAAATCTTCATCAAGGAAATCTCCAAAGTTGAGGTATATGAGCTTCAACCATTAGGTCGTTTCACCTATGGTTCCCAACCTACCTTTTTACTTAAATTACATATTTCTAAGTTGATTTACCTATGGGTCTTACTTATTATGGAGGGGTTTTGATGTATCTTGCATAATGGTATTACCAAGTGTTGGTGGGTGGTTTTATATTGATATTTCTCGCATGATTTTACTCTTGAATTGCATGATTTTATACTAGTGTTACATAACAGCCAAGTATTTGATAAAATATCTTGTTATGGATTCTTGAGTTATTGAAGGTGTAACACATGGAATATGAGTTATGTGACTTTATGATGATGAAATGAATGTATATATGTGTTGATTTCAAGAATAGCATCTATACTGATGCAACTTGACCACACCTCGTTCGGGGGGGTGGTAGGCCTGAATAACCATGTTGGGAGTTTGTACCTCAATTTCCTCGCTCGGAGGGTAGTAGACCCATGCAACCATATTGGGGGGTTTGTACCTCAATCCCTCACTTGGGGGTGGTAGGCCTGTGCAATCATTTTTGGGAATTTGTACCTCAATCGCCTCGCTCGTGGGGCGATAGGCCCGTACAACCATGTTGGGGGTTTGTACCTCAATCGCCTCGCAAAGGGGGTAGTAGGCCTTGCTCTCTATTATGATGGTCTCTTCCTACACATGTAATATGTTCTACATAAGCATGATACTTCAAGCATCATTCATGCGTGTCATATTGTTGCTATGCTCATCTATTGGCTATATGTATGCATTTTGCTTATATTTACAATCTTTTGTTGCATTGCATACTACATACTTGGCACATTCAAACATAATAAAATATACTTTATGCCTACATTATGTTACCATGTAGGAACAGGAGCTCTACTTGATCATCTTCCTCCTCTGCGTGGCTAGTACTATCTTTGAAGCAAGTTTGGTGAGTCCTCAACTCCGAGGATGATATCTTTTGATCTTATTTTATGCAAAGACTCTCCTTCTTTAATTGAATGCCTTTGACTATGAAGGTGAGCCCGGAAAGTTGCCTTGGCCCCCGCTCAATTCTAAGTTTAGAGGTGTTGTTGAACAAGTTATATAATGATGCTTTGAGCTTGATTCTCTTAACTCATGCATGTTTTTAAGCTATGAAAGACTCCCTTAGCCCTTTATCCTTATTTTATATTCTCTTGTTGTTTTTTAATTGCTTCTGCGATCAACAATGTGTAATAATATGCTAAGAGGCTTGTTTGGGGTCCCTTCGGGTTTTCCCTTCACCATGTCACATTTAGACCCTAGGTTCGGGTCATGAAAAAGGTAGTATCAGAGCCCTAGGTTGTTAATGGTCCTCGGCAACAAACTACGTCAATTAGATTCTTATTCATGGTTGTGATATGCACCACGACTATGAGTAAGAGGCTATGAGGCATTCTTCTTGATCCATGTCGTGCTATAAAAGTTAAGGTAAGGTTTTCCCCTAACGAATGTTCCTTTGTATGCTAGATTATGCCTTTACCAAGAGAAAGAAGAGCTCGTACACCTGAAGAACAACCAGCTTATGAAGTGTTCTGAGATGAAATTGCCATGTAGCTCAAGCCATGACCAATCAAATTAACCAAGGGGCCCAAGCCTATCATGCTCCTACTCTGGCCTCTAAGGTAAGGGGTTTCATGAGGCTGAACCCACCGGAGTTTAATGGGTTTAAAGTGGATGAGGACCCTCAAGAATTCATTGATGAGGTGTACAAAGTGTTGACTATTATGAGGGTTAGATCAGAGAAGAAGGCAGAGTTGGAGGCTTACCAACTCAAAGGGGTGGCCCAAATTTGGTTTACCTAATGGAAAGAGGAGAAGGGGAACAATAATGTGATTCATTGGGAGGATTTTAAGGCGGCTTTCCTTAACTTGTTTTCCCTCTTAAGCTTAGGGAGGCCAAATGATGGAGTACTTAAATTTGAAGCAAGGGTCTATGAGTGTGAAGGAGTATGCCCTCAAGTTCAACCAACTCCCCAAATATGCTCCACAATTGGTTGCTGACCCAAGGTATAGAATGAACAAATTTATGATGGGGTATATGATTTCATTAATGAAGAGTGTCATGCCACTATGTTGATAAGTGACATGGATTTGTCCCACCTAATGACATATTCCGAATAATTGAAAAGGGAGAAGCTTAGAAAAAGGAGGAGTAGTGAGGCCAAAAGGGCCTATTTTTATGGTAAATTCCAAAATCTCAAAGGTGGCAGGTTTCATCAAGGCCAAAGGTCTTATTATGCTCCTAATATAAGGTTTTCAAATGACAACTCAAGGGTCCAAAGTGTCCAAAATGAGGTAAGGGTCATAGTGGCCCATGCTTGAGGGATACTAATGTTTATCATAGTTGTGGGGAAGTAGGGCATAAGGTGATGGATTGCCCTTGTAACTGGAACAAGGGTAAGGGTGTTCGTCCATAAGGTGCTAATATGGTTCCTAGGGAGAGAGGTGGCCAACAAGGTGGTGCCCTAAGGCACAATTGGTTCTATGCTCTCCAAGGGAGACAAGGGCTAGATGAGGTGCCCGATGTCGTCGCCAGTATGTTAAAAGTCTTAGATTTTGATGTGTATCTATTAATAAACCTGGGTGCCACTCTTTCTTTTGTTACTCCTTTTGTTGCCAAAAAGTTTTATATTGAACCTGAATTGTTGTGTGAGCCATATGAAGTGTCTACTCTCGTTGGTACACCTTGAAAAGTCTATAAACATTATCCTATTTGCATTTTGCATAAAATATTGGCTTGCGATTTTATTGAGTTGGATATGGTGGATTTTAATTTCATTCTTAGGATGGATTAGTTACACGCGTACTATGCTTCTAGTGATTGTAGAACCCATAGGATCAAATTCTAATTTCCAAATGAACCCGTTCTTGAGTGGGAGAGTCATGATGTGGTGGTCAAGGGTAGATTCATTTCTTGCATTAAAACCCATAGGTTGATTTCTAAGGGGTGTATCTATCATCTTGTAAGGGTTAGGGATGTTGAGTCCAAGGTCCTTCCTATAGAGTCAGTTCTGGTGGTTAATGATTTAGTTGATGTTTTCCCTAATGATCTTCCCGGTGTTCATCCTAAAAGGGAAATAGACTTTGGTATAGACCTCCTTCCCAATACTCAACCCATTTCTATTCCCCCTTACCGTATAGCCCCGGTAGAGTTCAAGGAGTTGAAGGAGCGATTAAGGGATTAGTTGGAGAAGGGTTTTATTACACCTAGTCAATCACGTTAGGGTGCCCCGATGTTGTTTGTGAAGAAGAAGGATGGTTCTCTTAGAATGTGTATTGACTACCGGCAACTTAAAAGTGTCATCATCAAGAATAAGTACCCGTTTTCAAGGATTAATGATCTTTATGACCAACTTCAAGGGGCTAGTTATATCTCTAAGATTGATCTTCGGTTCGGGCATCACCAAGTGAAAGTAAGGAAGTATGACATTCCCAAGGCGACCTACCAGAATAGATATGGGCACAATGAATTTATGGTTATATCTTTTGGGTTGACCAATGCACCAGCTGTCTTCTTAGAGCTTATCAATAGAGTCTTTAAACCCTACCTTGATTTATTTGTGGTGATTTTCATTAATGATATTTTGATCTATTCCCATAGTAAGGATGAGCATGTGATTCATTTGAGGGCAGTGCTATAAAAATTGAGGGAAGAGAAGTTGTATGCTAAGTATGACAAGTCTATATTTTAGTTTCATTGCCTTTCTAGGTTATGTGGTGTCAGGGGATGGTATTAAAGTGGATCCTAAAAGGACGGAAGTGATTAGAAATTGGCCTAGACCCTTGACTCCATCAGATATTAGAAGCTTCTTGGGCTTAGCGGGTTATTACCGAAGGTTTGTGAATGGATTCTCTTCTATTGCTTCTCCTATGACTAAGTTGACTCAAAAGAAGGCAAAGTTTGTGTGGATTGATGAGTGTGAAAAGAGTTTCCAAACTTTGAAAGATAAGATTATCTCCGCTCCTATCTTGTCTCTACTGGAAGGGTTAGAAGGGTTTGTTTTGTATTGTAATGCCTCATGCATTGTTTTTGGTTATGTTTTAATGCAAATGCTAAAGCGAAAGCTTATGCCTCTAGACAACTTAAGAATTATCCTACTCATGATCTTGAATTGGCTGCCATGGTATTTGCTTTGACTAATATTTTGGCCGATGCTTTGAGTAGGGTGTCTATGGGTAGCCTGGCTCATGTTGATAGTGATGGCAAAGAGGTCACTAGGGAGGTCCATCGATTAGCTAGATTAGGGGGTTAGGTTGGAAGCGGTTGACAATGGTGGTGTAGTGGCAGTTGATGGTTCTAAATCTTTATTAGTTGAGGAGGTAAGGGGAAAGCAAGATCTTGACCCCGCCTTATTAGAGTTGAAGACCTTGTTCAGAGATGGTAAGGTGGAGGTTTTCTCCCAAGGGGGAGATAGTGCCCTTAAGTACCAAGGTAAATTGTGTGTGCCTTATTTTGATAACTTGAGAGAGAAGATTCTTGATGAGGTTCATAATTCTTCCTATTCTATTCACCCCGATTCTAGTGTCTACTCTCGTTGGTACACCTTGAAAGTTGGCTCATTTTCTACCGATTAAAGAGTGCGCTAGATTATACATTCATGAATTGGTTCGATTGCATGGGGTACCCTTGTCTATTATATCAAATCGTGGTGCTCAATTCACTTCTCACTTTTGGAGGTCCTTACAAAGAGGACTTGGTACTAAGGTTAAGCTTAGTAAGGCCTTTTACCCTCAAACGGATGGCCAAGCCAAAAGAACTATCCAAACTCTTGAGGATATGCTTAGAGCTTATGTATTGGAGTTTAAGGGTAGTTGGGATGACCAACTTCCATTAATTGAGTTTGCTTATAAAATGCAAGCATTAATATATCTCTTTGAGGCCCTTTATGATAGATATTGTAAATCACCGGTTGGGTGGTTTGAAGTAGGAAAGATGGCTTTATTGGGTCCAAATTTCGTTATGGAGGCCTTAGAGAAAGTGAGGTCGATAAGAGAGAGGTTGAAAATAGCCCAAAGTCCTCAAAAGTGCTATGTCAATGTGAGGAGAAGGGATTTTGAATTTAAGGTTGGTGATTAAGTCTATTTGAAGGTTTCACCCATGAAGGGTGTGGTTCATTTTGGTAAAAAGAATAAATTGGGTCCGTGATTTGTTGGTTCTTATAGAGAATTGAGGAGGATCGGTAAGGTGGCCTATGAGTTGGAGTCGGCTAGTGAAATAGACTTAGCTCATCCGATCTTTCATGTGTCTATGTTGAGGAAATGTGTGAGTAACCCTAGTGCCTTTGTGCTTCTTGATGTGGTGGGTGTTGTTGAAGACAATTTGACTTATGATGAGTTTTCAATAGAATTTTGTATAGACAAGTGAAGAGGTTGAGGAACAAGGATGTTGCTTATGTCAAGGTCCTTTAGAGAAACCAACAAGTTAAGAGTGCTACATGGGAAGCCGAGGCAGACATGCAAAAGCGATATCCCTAAATCTTCAATTCTACTCAAGCCTAAGGTACTAATTCAAATTCCCTATGTGATTTCAAGTCTTATGTTTCAACCCGTATATCATTGCATGCATCCATGTTTATGTTGATAAGTTCATAGTGATTTTGACACTTATATTGAGATTTTGAAATGAGGTTTAAGTGCAATGTTGCATTCATATGTTGTGATGAACTTATCTTGATTATTTCTCTCATATATATTTCTTTGACATTCAGGTACGAATGGTCCCAAGGGGCAGATATTGAAACTACCCCAAAAAGTACCCGAAAATGTTCCTCGAAAATGCCCATAATCGTAATTTCTATATATCCTAAAATTCATGCATGATATCAAAAATCCAACTTCATATTTGTGATCATGGGGCAAAATTGAGTGAGGAATGGGTATAACCCTGATTTTAGAGCAACCGTATCAAAATTTTATTTTCCAAAATTTATGAAAAATAGAATCGATCCGCGCCCCTAGTGCAACGCGGCAAGGGCGCGGACATGTATATGTTTTGCCAGTTTTTCTTACTTTGGTGAAAGAGCTTGAGGCCTTAGGCCTAGGCCTTCCCATGCGTAAAAGTACCTATGCTTCGCTATTTTTCAACCTCATATCATACAAGACATTTTCCCAATACCCTCTCAAACACTTAGACAAATATTTCACCCAAATTCTAACATTCCAAACTTATTCCGGATCTAAGGATTTCATTCAAGCTTCAAGTTCTCAACCAAATCTTCATCAAGGAAATCTCCAAAGTTGAGGTATGTGGGCTTTAACCACTGGGTCATTTCACCCATAGTGCCCAACCTTCCTTTTTACATAAATTGTATGTTTCTAAGTTAATTTACCGTTGGGTCTTATTATGAATTTGTTTATAAACTATGTTGGGGTTTCACAAAATTATGACCATTTAAGTATGTTTTGAGCTATGAATCTATCATCCATTATGTGATTCGATGAGAGGTTTTTATGTATATTGCATAAGGGTATTACCAAGTGTTGATGGGTGGTTTTACATTGATTTTTCTAACATAATTTCACTCTTGAATTGCATGAATTTATACTAGTGTTACACACCCGCCAAGTGTTTGATAAAATGTTCGATTATAGATTCTTGAGTTATTGAAGGTCTAACGCATGGCATATGAGTTAAGTGACTTTATGATGATGAAAGGAAAGTATATATGTGTTGATTTCATGAATAGTATCTGTAGTGTTGCAAGTTGACCACGCCTCGTTAGGGCGGTGGTAGGTCCGAACAACCATGTTGGGGGGTTTGTACCTCAATTTCCTTGCTCGAGGGGTAATAGGCTCGTGCAACCATGTTGGGGGATTTGTACCTCAATCGCCTCCCTCAGGGGGTGGTAGGCCATACAACCATGTTGGGATGTTTATACCTCAATCGCCTCAGTCGGGTGGCGGTAGGCCCGCGCAACCATGTTGGGTGTTTAGTACCTCAATCGCCTCGCCAAGGGGGTGGTAGGCCTTGGTATTATAATGGTCTCTTCCTACACATGTAATATGTTCTATATAAGCATGTTTTATTTCATGCATGCCATATTATTACTATGCTCATCCATTGCCTATATGTACACATTTTGCTTATGTTGCCAATCTCTTATTGCATTGTATCCTACATACTTAGTACATTCAAATATACTAGCATATACTCTATGCCTACATGATGTTACCATGTTGGAACCAGTTCCACTTGATCATCTTCCTCCTCCGCGTGGCTAGTACTATCTTTGAAGCAAGTTTGGTGCGTCCCCAACTCCGAGGATGATATATTTTGATCTTATGTTATGCAAATACTCTATTTCTTTTATTGTATGTTTTTTACTATGAGGGTGAGCCTGGAAATTTGTCTTAACCCTCGCTCAATTCTATGTTTAGAGGTGTTGTTGGACAAGTTATGTAATGGTTCTTTGAGCTTGATTTTCTTGACTCTCGCATGTTTTTAAGCTATGAAATACTTCCTTAGCCTTTTATCCTTATTTTATGTTCTCTTGTGGTTTTTTAATTGCTTCTACGACCAAGGATGTGTAAGGATATGCTAAGAGGCTTGTTTGGGGTCCCTTCGGGTTCCCCATTTGCCGTGTCATATCTAGGCCCTAGGTTCAGCTCGTGACATAGCCAAATAGGTATGATCAGAAGTCTTATGGTTACCAGAATTTTAGGGCTCAGGGTGCTCAATCTCAGGCTAGTGTGACCCAAGGTGCAAGGGGAGAACCACCTTGTGACAAGTGTGGTAAGCTTTATCTGGGTGAGTTCCATGTGGGTAAGGATTTTTCCTATTCATGTGGACACACTAATCACTTCCAATTTGAGTGTCCAAAGAGGAGATAAGGTGAAAGGAGCAATAGAGCACAGTCCTCCATAGCACCCATCACCCCAGTTGGCAATCAACAGAGGGGTATTACTATAGGTACAAGAGGTAGGACAAACCATCTTTATGCTATGGGTAATCGACAGGATCAAAAGTCTACACCAGATCTTGTTATGGGTATGCTTCAGCTCTTTACTTTTGATTGTTATGTGTTGCTTGACCCGGGTGTCACTTTGTCTTTTGTGACCCCTTTTGTGGCTAGTAAGTTTGGGATTCTCCAAGAATGTTTATTTGAACCTTTTGTTATTTTGACTTCTACCAGTGAGTCTATCTTAGCTGAGAGGGTTTACAAAGATTGTGTAGTATCCATTTATCATAGAGATACCTTAGCAGACTTGGCATAATTAGAGATGGTTGAATTTGATGTGATACTTAGCATGGATTGGTTTCATGCCTGTTATGCCTCTATTGACTGTAGAACCCGAATTGTTAAGTTTCAATTTCCTAATGAGCCTCTCCTAGATTAGAAAGAGAGTTCTGTTGCACCTAAGGGTAAGTTTATCTCTTATCTTAGAGCCAGAAAGTTGATCTATAAGGGTTGTAAAGGGGGGTTCTGTTGCACTTAAGGGAAACTTTATCTCTTATCTTAGAGTCAGAAAGTTAATCTCCAAAGGCTGTATTTACCACCTCGTGTGAGTTAAGTCCGATGATGTTGAATCTTCTACTCTTGAATCAGTCCCAATTGTGAATGAGTTCCCCGAAGAGTTTCCTGATGGCCTACCTGGAGTCCTTCCTTACAGGATGATTGACTTTGGGATTAATATTATTCCTGAGACCCAACCCATTTCAATTCCAACTTATAGAATAGCCCCTACTGAATTGAAAGAACAATTGCAAGACTTGTTAAGGAAAGGTTTCATAAGGACTAGTGTCTCTTCTTGGGGTGCTCCTGTCCTATTCGTACGTAAGAAAGATGGGTCTCTCAAAATGTGCATAGACTACCAACAACTAAACAAGGTCACAATAAAGAATAAGTATCCTCTCCCCAGGATAGATTATCTATTTGACCAACTTCAGTGTGCTACTTAGTTCTCCAAGATAGACCTTAGATCGGGTTACCATAAGTTGAAGGTGAGGGAAAGTGATATTCCAAAGACAACCTTTAGGACATGGTATGGCCATTTTGAGTTCTTGGCCATATCCTTTGGGTTGACTAATACACCTATAGCCTTCATGTATTTGATGAACAGGGTATTCAGTCTGTATCTTGATATGTTCTTGATTGTATTCATTGATGATATCCTGGTGTATTCTAAGGATGAGGAGGAACATGCTAATCATCTTAGAGTGGTTTGGCAAACTCTCAAAGACCATGAATTGCATGTGAAGTTCTCAAAGTGTGAGTTTTGGCTCAAGTCTGTGGCCTTCCTAGGCTATGTTGTTTAGGGGGATGGTATTCGGGTGGATACCCAAAAGATTGAAGCAGTTTAGAACTGGCCTAGACCAACCATTCCAACAGAAATAAGAAGTTTCATGGGTTTGGCAGGCTATACGGTAGATTCATTAATGGCTTCGCTTCTTGATCTGCACCATTGACCAAGCTAACTCAGAACAAGGTCAAATTTCAATGGTCCAAGAAATGTAAGAGGAGTTTCCTAGAGTTGAAGACTAGACTGACTACAGCACCAGTTCTGACTTTGCCCGATGTAGGTAGGAGATTTTTTTGATATATTGTGATGCATCCCGAGTTGTACTGGGTTTTGTACTAGTGCAGAGAGGGGAGATGATAGTGCATGCTTCCAGACAACTTAAAACCTATGAGAAGAATTATCCAGCCTATGATCTTAAATTGGCAGCAGTGGTGTTCGCACTTAAGATCTGGCATCACTATTTGTATGGAGTTCATGTGGACGTGTTCACTAACCACAAGAGTTTACAATATGTATTCAGTCAGAAGAAGCTCAACCTGCAGTAGAGGAGATGGTTGGAGTTGCTCAAGGACTATAACATAAGTATTCTCTACCACCCAGGTAAGCCTAACATTGTTGTTGATGCTCTTAGCGGGTTGTTTATGGGTAGCATTGAACATATGGAGGAAGGGAAGAGAGAACTAGCTAAGGAAGTGCATAGATTAGCTCGACAGGGAGTGTAATGTGAGGAGAATAATGAAGGTGGGGTCATTGTTCAGAATAGATCTGCTTCATCCTTAGTGTCAAAAGTGAAGGAAAAGCAAGACCAAGACCCTGTTTTGCTCCAATTAAAAGAAGCAGTCCTCAAGCAGAAGATGATGGTTTTCTCCAAAGAGGGAGATAGGGTGTTGAGATACCAGGGTAGATTGTGTGTTCTTAATGTTGATGGCTTACAAGAAAGAATCATGGCTAAAGTTTATAGTTCCAGATATTCTATTTATCATGGTTCCACCAAGATGTACCATGACTTAAGAGAAGTCTATTGGTGGAGTGGAATGAAGAGGGACATTGCGAAATTTGTCTCTAAGTGCCTCAATTGTCAATAGGTCAAGGCTGAACATCAAAGACCATATAGAATTTCCTAGAACTTTCAAATTCCTAAGTGGAAGTCGGAGATGATCAACATGGATTTCATTATCGACTTACCAAGATCCCGAAAGTAGCATGATTCAATATGGGTGATTGTGGATAGGATGACTAAATCAGCTCACTTATTGACAGTCAAGACAACTAATACGACTGAGGAGTATACCCGACTATACATTCGTGAGGTTGTGATGTTGCATGGGATTCCCTTGTCCATCATCTCGGACAGAGTAGCTCAATTCACCTCTCAATTTTAGAGATCTTTTCATAAGGGATTGGGTACAAAAGTAAATCTGAGCACAACTTTTCACTCTCAGACAAATGGACAAGCAGAGCACACCATTAAGACTTTGGAGGATATTTTGAGAGCTTGCATTATCGACTTAAAGGGGAATTGGGATAATCATCTACCATTGATTGAATTCACATACAACAATAGTTACCATGCCAGTATTCAGATGGCCCCTTATGAATCTTTGTACTGGAGGAGATGTAGATCGCCGATTGGCTAGTTCGAGATGGGTGAAGCCAAATTGATTGGATTTAATCTTGTCCACCAGTCCATGGAGAAGGTGAAAGTCATTGGAGAAAGATTGAGGACAACATAAAGTCACCAAAAGTCTTATACAGATGTGAGGAGAAGGGACTTAGAGTTGAGGTGGATGATTGGGTGTACTTGAAGGTGTCATCTATGAAGGGTGTCATGAGATTTGGTAAGAAGGGAAAATTGAGCCCAGATTATATCGAACCATACCAAATTATAAGGAGGATTGGGAAGGTCGCTTATGAGCTAGACCTGTCTTCCGAGCTACATGGAGTCCATCTGGTATTCCATGTTTCAATACTGAAGAAGTGTTTGGGGGATCCTACTTTGGCAATTCCTATTGAGAGTATGGGAGTGAAGGATAGCCTATCCTATGAAGATATTTCGGTCCAAATCCTTGATTAACAAGTTTGTAAGCGACAATAAAGAATAAGTATCCTCTCCCCAGGATAGATTATAGTACATGAGTAAAGGATAGCTTGTCCTATGAGGAAATTCCAACCAAAATCCTTGATCGACAAGTTTGTAAGTTAAGGAACAAAGAAATAGCCTCAGTCAAAGTTCTATGGAGGAATCAATTCATTGAGGAAGCTACATGGGAAGCTGAGGAAGCGACAAAATTCAAATGCCCTCACCTATTTGTGCTGAATGACAATGATGTTAAAGGTAATGTCTCTATCCTTAATGCTATTGAAGTTCCTTTCTTGAGTTGATGTATTAATTTTATTCTTGAGCTTAAGATAGAGATGTAGATGGTGATGGATAGTTGAGAGTTCGAGAGTTCGAGAGTTCTCGAGTGAGGGGTGAGATGAGTTTTGAGTCTACTCGTGCTTTATTCTACTTTGACTCATTATTCAAGGACGAATGATCCCAAGGGAGAGATGATATAACACCCCATAAAATTATCCAAATGCCCCTAGAATGTAATCATGCCCATAATGCATCTTCCAAAGCTCCGATGGAAAATTCGAGATCTAAATTTGTGATTAGTGCAGAAAGTCGAGTGGAAAATGGTCTCGACTCAATTTTAGAGCAATCGAGTCAAAAATATAATTTTGCTAATTAACACAAAAATAGTGTTGATTCGTGCCCCTGGCGCGACATGAAGGGGGCGTGGAGTAACACTTCTTCTTTTCTTTAATTTTTTGACGAGAACTTGAAATTTCAAAAATTCATGAAAATGTACTAGTCTGCGCCATTGGGCCATTGCGGACCAATGTACGTGTTTTAAAAGATTTTTTTTTTCAATTCGGGAAGGGCCTTTTAGTCACTCCCTGCCCAATCCTAAGTCTTAAAACGTATTTTTAAGGCCCTTTTTTATCGATTAAGGATTTTTAAAACTCATACTTCTTAAGCTTTTACGCAAGAAATATTTGAGAGGGGAGACAAGAAAGCTCCGAGAATTGAGAGTTCGAGTCGAATTCTTGTTGAAGTTTAGTACAATCTTCATCCTAGGTATGTAAAGGCTACCCAAATTATGGGATTGCTCTTCCATGTACCCCATTGAAAGTAGTAGGTTGATAGATGGAGTAGATAAGTCTAATTTGATAGTTTCTTGCATGATTTCTTAAAACTACTATTAATCTACATATATTTTCTTAAATTGATGATCATCACAATTTGACTTACTTGCTTAACTAATTATCTGAACTATTGCATAGATTGTATATGTATAATTACTAAAGAGTGTATGAATTAAGCTAGGGGTTGATATGTAGAGCTTGGGTTATCTATGTATGCATGATTCCTATGGTCCAGGTCTTGAATTGAGTGAGTGTTGAGGATAATATTGCTGAATCTAATTGAGAGGGAGATCCTTAGAGGTCTTTTAGAGATAGAACTTGGAACTTTAGTAATGTTCTTAATCCCTCGAGTCAATAGATAATCGGATGAGTGGCAGTCCTTGTTTGAGGAAGGTTAGTTGTATAACCATCCTGATGTTGATAGACTTATGAGCATGTCAAGTCTTAGGAGGAGTATTAGCACTGAAATAGGTAAGAGTGTGTCCCACTCGCACTCATTAACTACGTGACCAGCGTAGGAGAGGATTGGACCGTGAAAGTGGATGTTTCCATTATCTCGTAGAGGACTTGATAGACTTTTGGGATCCCCTGATAGACTCGTCCTTTAACCCGGCAAGGTATTGGGCGGATGTGGCAATGACATCTCTTTATTGTACTATTACCAGCTCATAGGTGATGGTTGTTGGTTAGAGACACTCCTAGATAGGTTTCATTTGATAGTACTTTGAGGTTAATGTGATAGTATGAGTCCTTATTGATGGCGATGTGATAAAGTCCTATTCCTTATTCTGAGTTGAGATTGAGTGATAGATAAGCTGATGTCTTACTATATTATCTTACGTACATTGTTTACTTTAACCCATTTTACATACAGTACATTCCACATACCAATGCCCCTTTGGCGCTGCATCATTTTATGATACAGATTCAGTACACAGAGAACTTCAGCAGGCGAATCGTTGAGGTTTAGAGTTCATTGATTTCATACTTGGTGAGTCTTCCCCTGCCTTCGGAGGATATCTTTACTTACTTTTAGTTCTTTTGAGTTCTTTATTTGGACTTTGGTAGTCATGGCCTGTTATGGTACCTTCTTAGATAGTAGTTAAAGAGGCTTCATAGACATAGACTAGTGATGGCTGATGTTGGAGTTTCTTTTTCCCCTCTTTATCTTTCCAGACTGAATTGTTTTGTTGATCTTGTTTCTTATGATAGATAGAGTTGATAAGTCTTGTAGCCCGCTGCTACATTTTATTATTTCTCAAGTATCTTCTACTGATTTATTGATTTGAACGAGTGTGATGGGACTAGGTGGTTCGGTTAGGGGCAAGCTATAGTCTCCGAGTGTCAGTTATGCCTAGGGTACCCTTCCGGGGCATGACAAAACTAGCAACACCAATATAATAAAATATTTTGATAAACTTCTAATGAATAAACATGTCATGGATATATTTTTATATATACATAAGAGAGAAATAGAAATAATCAGTTCAAGGATGAACAGACAATACTTGAAAGTAGGCAAAAACTCTTTTTCTTTTTTTTTATGAAAGAATATATTGGAGAGAGTAGAAGATGAGAGGAAGAAAGTTTTTTATGTGTGTGTTTCTTCAAAATATGTGAGGTGAGGAGTATTCTGTGTTTGTAGTATGAGGAAAATATCTCCCTTTTATAGTGAAAAATATGAGTCGGTAAAGGGATCTCTAAGGCAAGAAAATCAATCTCATAATTTAAAAATTACCATAAATAAGATGCAAAAATCGATTGATTCATTCAGTCACCATTTTACCATAAATAATAAATCAGTTGACTCAATAGAAAATTTAAACAAATAGATTCTAAAGAATTAAGAATTAGTCAACCATATCACATTACAGGAAATTTACAAAATAAGGGACTTATAGAATAAAGAAGTATCAAATTATAATTACTACATATCAATCATACGAACAAAATCACCGACGAGATATTACAACTTAAGAGAAATTGGTCAAGAGATATAGTAATTTAAAAATATATATATTTACCATGATTAAAATTCGATATCAAGTATAATTAAGTTAAATTATCTCTATTAAATGCTTTAATCAATGAAACCCATACAGAAATATATTCAAGATGAGCAACATATTTTGATCAATAGAAAATTATAAACATACCAAGCATAACAGTGATGAATCAGTAAACTAAAAATGAAAATACTATAGAATCCACGACATTTTATTTTCACGCAAGTAATATCATACACGAAATAAATATTAGCTAGATATTGAACAAATCGAACAGATCTAAAAGATCCATTTTTTGTTGAAATTCCTTGACTTTACAGCTGCCTTTTCGTCGCCTAGGTTTGTTGGCTTTCCAGTGGTTGCATGGTGGTCTTCGCCAGATTTTTGCAGTAGTTTTGTTCGTTGTTTGGGTGAATTCAGACAGAGAAAGGACGAAGCAAGAGGGGTCGACCAGTGGCTGCTGGGTGCGGCTTTTTCGGGTAGTTTTGGTGGATAGAAGGGAGAAGAAGAAAGGGGAAAGAGGGGGTCGTTCCAGTGGGGTAAGGGGGGAGACAGAGAGAAGAGCAGGGGTGGCTATTTTTGGTGAGGAGGGTGACGTGACGCCGGTGGTGTTGGGTCTGCTGGCGGAAAGAGTAAGTGTGAGGGTGGTGTCTTAACTTTTTGGAGAGGAGGAGAAATGCTTAATGAATTAGGGTCTTGAGGTACGGGTATGTAGAAAAGCAAAAGAAAAATGTTATTAAATCTTGGTCATTGGATTATAATTGATGAATGACGAGACTAAGTTTTGTAAAAATAAGTCAGATCCGGATTGACATAATGGGTACCCAGATTTAATTTAATTTAATTTAATTGGAGATTTGAAATTGAGCCACAAATTAACCTAATTTAGGCTAGGATTGAAAAATATTGTAAGGAATTTGGCTAAAATTGAAGCAAATTATAAAGAAATTGAGTAGAATTTAATTGAATTGGATTTAAAAGGCTACAAAGTAAATAAATTGGGTGAAATTTGAATAGTTTCCATCTAATCAATAAATATAATATACACACTTATACAAATATACAATATTTAAAAAAAATTTACGTACAGAAAATATGTAAATATATAATAACTGTGTAAAATATTTTAACATAAATATATTATTATAATAAAAATTTATAGAATAAAATAATACAAAATTATATTCAAAATATGCCACTCTAAAAATAATAATAGTGAGTATATTACTTATACTAAGTAAAAATAAATAAATTAATAATGGAAGTAACAGTAACAATAAATAATATTAATAATAAAAATCACGATTACTAAGATAATAATTATTATAATAATAAATGCAAATAACAATAATAATAATAATAATGATAATGATAATAAAGGTAATTTGAAATGACAAAACAATTAATGAACAAATTGTGAAAAATCAAGGATTTTTAAAATATGCAATTATTTGAATAAAATTGAAATAGACTTATTTATTTAAAATATTTCAAAAATAGATATTTCAATTAAATGGCAATCTAAAATGAGTATAAGCTGGCCAAAATTGTGTGCCAATAGCTGCCCCTTCTTTTCTCGGGAATGAACGATGAATTGTCGAGAAAAGAAAGTTGACGGAGTAGCCAGTTTTGTCTGACTGATGGAATATTATAGGAGGGGCCAAATAGAACAAAAAGGGGTTATGAAAATAATATGGCCGAGACTTCGGTTTTTAAGTCGCCTACATATCTCTGGTTATACGAGAATCAGGTCGTTCGTAGTTCTGAATTTAGAAATGAATGAAATTCCTAAAAATAAAATTAATGGTGCGAGGCTTGGAGTAGGAGTGATAGCGGCTTGAATCAAAAGGATTGGAGAGTACAATTGTACGAAGAGTGCGAACACATCAAGTATTGATAGAAAAATGAGGGCAAGGGGTAGGGAGACTATACGAGCAATGTGAAGAAAAGAATAAGGCTCATTGTAATTGAAATAAAACAAAAGGTGTATCTATGGAGCGAAAGGTAGGATGGATAAGGGTCCACAGATTTTGCAATCTGTAACTTTTGAAAATACTAGATAAAATGGTTATAGCATGCATATTAAGTAATGAAATAAATTCTTAAACATGAAGCAAGTTCCCACTTAAACTATGAAATTTGCCACAAGATGATAAGGATGACGTCTTAGGCTATGATATCTTGGGTCATGCTAATCGTAAATTATATTCTCGGGGCATTAGATGATGTATGTACTCTATGAAAAATGATATCTTTGGATGATGACACCTTCGGAACATGATAAGTACGAATTAGATCCTTAGGCCATGAAATGATGTCCGTAGGCCATGAAGAATTATGTCTTTGGACTATGAACATCCCAGGAGCATGATAAGCAGAAATTAAATCTCTAGGCCATGAAATGCTGTCCTTAGGATATAAAAGTAATGTCTTTAAACTATGATGTCTTAAGGGAATGATAATTAAAAATTAACTCCCTAGGCCATGACATGATGTCCTTAGGCCATAACAATGATGCCTTGGGACTATGACGCCTTGAGGGTATGATAAGCATAAATTAAATCCCTGGGTCATAAAATGATATCCTTAGGCCAAAACATAATGTCTTTGGACTATGATGTATTAAGGGCATGATAAGTAGAAACTAACTCCTTAGTCCATGACATAATGTCCTTAGGCCATGAGAGTGACGCCTTTGGACTATGAATCCTTAAGGGTATATAATTTTCATGCAATTTTCAGGCCAATGTAAGAAATGTCATTTTTGGGCATAATTCAAATTTTTCTCGAGCCAATGCAAAAAGGAAATTTTGGGCACATACAATTTTCAGGCCAAAATAATATAATACAATTTTCTAGGACATACAATTGTTGGGCACATGCAATTTTTGGGCCAAAACAATACAAATTTTGGGCATATGCAATGCAAATCTCGAGCACATGTAGTTATTAGGTCAAAATAATGTAAAATAATTTTCGGGCACATACAATGCAAATCTCGAGCAATTGCAATTTTTAAGCCAAAAAATATAATTTTCGGGCACATGCAATGCAAATCTTGAGCACATGCAATTTTCAGGCCAAAACAATGAAATGCAAATCTCGGGTACATGTAATTTTTGGCCAAAATGGTGCAATGCAATTTTAGGCCACATGCACTTGGGCACATGCAATGCAAACGTCCGACACATAGAATTTTTGGGCCAAAACAACATCATACAATTTTCGGGCATATGTAAATCTCTTTGTAAAAAAGCAATGCAAAACGTTGAGTAATAATTTCTCTTACGATAACCGTTCAGGCAATATTGAGATGTGTACCTATTCTTCTATATTCAAAGAAAAATCATCAGTTTATAAGAGGGGGAAGGTTAATTTGTTTCTTCATCATGACCAATATGCTTGATCCCCGTATTGTTGATATTTAGTATTTCATCTTGATATCCTCTCAGAGGCCAGTCTTCAATTCTAAATTTGATTTTATTAAAATTTTTGAGAGCCGCTCAAAAATTATCACGCCCCAAATCTCGTTAAGGTGGACCGACATCCGTTGCCGATAAGGCTCGGGAGAACCAACTTGTATCTATGTGTTTTCTATACATATTATAAGGGATTTCAACATTCAACATGCCTTTAAGAAAGTAAACAGTAATAACAAGCCGAAAGAAAATGCATATGACTAGGCCGTTGGAGCTATGTTGTCTAAAGTACGAGACATAACCACACTTTAATTCACATAGTCCACAAAGCCTTAAGATAAGGAATAATATTTGATAAGGGTCGGGATAGGCCCCGCCTCGACCAACTATACAATACACAACTATAAGCTCTAGACACACAAAGCTCCAAAGCAACCTGGAGCTCGGTAGCAGCAGTTGGATATCCTGTACTCCTACAGAGGAGGTCTACTAGCACCTGTACCTGCAGAATAAAATGCAGGTCCCCGATAAAGGACGTCAGTATAAGATAATGTACTGAGTATGTAAGGCAGGAAATACTGTATATGAAGTAACAACTCAAATGAAAATATGCATTCGTGTTGGATAAGAGACCGTCTTTAGTTATACAGTGGGATCATATACTTTATGTTCATTTTATCACTTTACCTTTACTGTAAAATCTGTGCACAACATATACTATAAATGATCAACTGATCAGTGGTAAACTATATCGGGATCGTCCCTGGCCAGGCTCTTCCTTAGACCCTCGGGCAATCCCCCGTGATAGGATCGTCCCTAGCTAGGTGATTCTCCCACACCTCAGGCTACCACCTATCTAAAAGCAATATAAATTATCTTTCAATTACTGTTAAGATGAGTCTTGTGGCAGTCAGAATATTGGAGCTATAGGAATGTAGATACAACATATGACATATAAATAATCAAAAAAGACAAAACCATAATGTCAGGAGTAGGTTACATAAGTAATGAAATGTATAAGGGGTAGAACAACACCTGAACTTTATTTAGATGAATGAACTCATGTATCTTGATGTCCAACTACATATGCATATTTGAAGGTGACTATGTATAGGAGCATATGAATAGGTGAAAGAGTTGAGACAAAATCAATAGTTGAGCCGGAGTTGGTAAGCGCCTTTATGTACCAAGGAGGGATCTATGTTTCATGCCAAATAATACTAAATCAAGTAGCCTTATATACCTCGCTGTACGGCCTCGCTATTACCTCGAGACAACCTTCCCTTTTTTCAAATATTTTTCTACAACATATTATTTGATAAAACTAGCATTACCAGCTAATAGATACATCTTGGCAGCCCAATCTCATAAAAATATAACATACGGGTAGCAAGCGTATAATCATAAATCCGAGCGTGTTCTTTCAACCTTTTTGCCCCTAACCATATTTTATAATATACATTCTTATATACATATCATGTTTAGTCCATTTTAGTGTCATAAGAGTTTTACAACAACCCACCAAGTACAACACACAACTATTCTACACAACATACAAATAGGCAGCATAACGTTACATCCCTTCGCTACATTTCAACGTCAATAATTTCAAACCTTTTCCAACTTTAACCAAACTGTTTCCACGTATTATTACACATAGAACCAGTCTTACAATAGTTCATAAATACTCCCAAATTAGGTGAAGGTCGTGACACAACAATTCCCAATTT
>DF359030.1:128806-146688 GCA_000787875.1 Solanum virginianum
TCATATGTTCACACAATATCGAAAAGAACATTAAGAACCTATCTATCACTAGAACAACTCGGTAGAAATGACTTAGTTTGAATGCCCCTAACTCTTACAAGATGATAAATGCAACCTTTAGAGATCAATTGAACCTTGAGATAAGAAATGGACTTACCCCTTCACTACCACTTTACAATTCCACCACTCAAGGATGGGTTAATTAGGGAGTTGGAATCTAACTTTATGGACCCTACAATCAAAGGGGACACTAACATCGGGTGCTTCATCTACCCCTTGCCTCCTTGGCATCTTGAGCAACATAACCACCTTGACCTTGAGGACGGCCCTCCTTGCCTTTGTTCCGAACCTAAGGGCAATCAATATGCTTATGCCTACCCTCCCACACCCATAACACATACTTGAATTCTTTAGGTATTTGCCATGATGATGCTTTTTACATTTTGGGTATTTTGGAAAACTCATCCCACCATTGTCAACTTGGAACCTTGGTTTATCCACTCTATCATCACCTCTTTTACTCTTATTGCATTTATGAGGACAATCCCTCCTCTTATGCCCCTCTTCAGCACAACCGAAGCAAGTATTGGTGCCCCTCAAACATGGGCCTTTATGCACCTTACCATATGCTGGACATATAGCATTACCTCTGTCTTTGAGACTTTGGAACTTTCCTTCAAAATGGGCCCTCTTGGGCTCACTACCCCTTCTCTTACCATTTGAAGTCTCGAGAGCACTCACTTATTGATTGAGTTGAGTTGTCAATTTTATCACCATTTGGCCAATACCCATAGAGCATTGCAAACCTCCACATTCAATATATCACCATCCTAAGTAGCTTAAGACATATCCTAAAATGTAATGGTTAGGGATTAGCAATAAGCCCTAGGGGACCTAACTCTATCGCACGACATGGATCATAAAAAAGTGAAACCTTTCCTAGAACGCCTCATAGCCTCCTATTCATAGTCATGGAGTGCTTTACAACCATGAATAAGACTCTAATCGATGTGGTGTGTTGGACACTGAGGACCTAACAACCTAGTGCTCTGATACCAAGTTTATCACAACAAAAGCTAAGGACTAGATGTGATACGACGCATGGGGGACCCGAAGGAACCCCAAGCAAGCCTCTTAACATATTATTACATATCCTTAGTCGTGCAAGCAATTAAATAACAATAAAAGAGTAGAAATAGGGCATGGGAACTACGGGAAAACCTTTATTGCATAAAACATCAAGAGAAAGTCAAAAGAGTCAAACTTATAGCATCATTACATACTTGTCCAACAACACCTCTAAACATAGAACTTAGTGAGGTCCAAGACAAGCAACTGGGGTCACCTTCAGAATAATGACAAACAATGATCCAAATATACAAGATATAGTCTAAACATAAGCATGAGACAAGATAGATATTGTCCCCGAACATGAGGACTCACCAAAAGTTAACTTGAATAATCCATCTAGCCACGTGGAGAAGATTTCAATAGGAGCTCCAATTCATACACGGTGACATTATGTAGGCATAGAGTATGCGTTAGTACGTTTGAATGTACTAAGTTTGTAGGATGAAATGTAACCAAATATAGGCAACATACTCATAATCCATAATGATAAGCAATAAATAGAATAATAATAATATGGCATATATGATCAATACTTAAGTAAATTATGCTTTTTAAATCATTCATCTTACCTAGAACATAATATATAAGTGTGGGAAGAAATCTCAATAGATATAGTAAATCATGTTTTACAAATCATTCATCTTACATAGACATAATATATAAGTGTGGGAAGAAACCTCAACCGATATAAAAATAAGACCAAGCGAGCTATAACTTGGAATCCCAATGTCAACCCTACACCGGAAGAAAGGGGGAAGTTACTTGCCAAGGTGAACCTCCTAATCACTAAGTGAATCCACTAAGCCTTATGTGAACTGGATACTCGCCTCTAGTTCTTGGACTTAGGTACTCACCTCAAGCCCGGACTCGGGTACTAGCCTCAAGCCCTCATATTTAGGGTACTTGCCCCTTAGGGATTTGGGGACTCGCCTCTAATCTCTTCACCTACGATGACACGTAGTTTTGGGACTTGGGGACTCGCCTCTAGTCCACTCGATGCTAAGTCTAATCCCATGGAATATATAAGATAATTATACTTTAATAACTTGTGACAAACATAGTGACATGGCACGAGTAGCTCTTAACATCACTGACCTCAAATGATGATCCTAATCATCAAACATAAGAATGGGTCATCATCAATATTACCTTTACATTAGCATCAACATCAAAGGCTCACAAGAGGTAAAATCATGCTTATATAGAACATTATACATGTGTAAGGAGACACCATTAATAGTGAATATCCAAGGCCTACCACCTCCTTGGAGAGGCAAATGAGTACAAACTCCTCAGTTGCTTGATGAGGTATAAACCTCTCAATATGGTTGATGAGGTACAAACCCCCCAACATAGTTGTCAAGGTACAAATCCCTCAACATGGTTTTATTGTCCTACCACCTCCCAAGCGAAGCGATTGAGGTACAAACCCCTCAACAAGGATATCCAGGCCAACCACCTCCGGAGTGAGGCTTGGTGAATACCCAACACTATAGACATAATATCATATACATACATTTCTTTCATCATCATATAGTCATTCAACTCATAGGATATGCATTGGACCTTTGATTCCTCTAGAAACCATAACAGGATATTTTATCAAACATTTGGCGGTTGTGTAGTGCTAGTGTTAAACCATGTAATTCAAGAGCGGAATCATTCTAGACAATTTAGTGTAAAACCATCAATAGATAATTGATAACACCCTCAAATAATATAAATCAAACCCTTCATCAAATCTCACAATAAATCTTAGATTCATAGCTCAAAATATGCTAAAACAATCACAATTTCATGAAACCCCAATATTGTGTGCAGTAAAATTCATAATAAATAAGACCCATGAGTAAATCAACTTTAAATCATGCAATTTAGGTAAAAAAAAAAAAGCTTGGGCACCATGGGTGAAAGGGCCCAATAGTTGAAACCCACATCTTTGGAGAATTCCTTGAAGAAGATTTGAATCGAGGCTTGAAGCTTGGATAAATTCTTTAAGATCCAGAAGTAAGCATGTAGATGTATGTTATGAGGGTTATTATAAGGGTTTTTATTATAAGGTTCTTTATTTCATCCTTAAGTTCTGGAAGGGATTTGGACACTTGAATTTTGAGAGAAATATTAGTCTAAAGGTTTGAGAGAGTATTGGGGAATGTCTTGGATGATATAAAGGTAAAATATGGCTATGTCTAGGTATTTTAACATATGGGAAGGCTTAAGCCCAAGACTTAAAAGCCTTGGACCAAACTCAAAAAAAAACTGCATGAAATAACACACTAGCGCACCTTGGCCGCATCGCCCCAGGGTTGTGCCTGCTCACTATTTTGTTTTTGCTCATTTTGAATTTTCAAAATTGCTACGATTGCTCTAAAATTGGGTTGAGACTTATTTCCCACTCAATTTGATCCCCTGATCAAGAATATGAAGTCAAATTTTTTATATCATACATGGATTTTGAGATATATGAAAATTACGATTCCAGGCACTTTCGAGGTACATTTTCGGGCACTTTTTGGGGTCATTTCATGTAGGAACGGAATGTCAGTTCATTAAAGCAATAATAAATAGCACATAAAAATAGTAATAAGCCAATAAAATTTACGGAGTGGTGATTTAGGAGTTAGAGCAGTAATACAAGCAAATAAAAGGAGAGGAGAAAGGGAAGAGGAAGGGGAGTTAAATTAGTGGGGGATGAGGGAAAGGAAGGGGATAGTTAGAGGAAAATGGGGAAAGGAAAAAAGAAAATAAAGTTATCAAGGAAAAATAATAGCATAATATTAAACAAATAAAGAAGGTAAAGCGGTTTAGGAAAGCATATAAGGATAAAAGGAAGGGAATAAACATAACAGGGGTATGCCAAAGGGGATTAACATGCATAAAAGAAAAACCCACATAAATCATGAAACACGTTATGGTTAGAACCTAGAATCCCCACCAGAGCGGTCATTCTATCCCGCCTCATTTTTCTTCACAAAAAATGGAAACCTAGACAATGTCATGGCACAACACTTTTAGGATTTGAAATTGAAGATTGAAGAGTCGCCACCTAATTATTTTAAGGTGCATTAGGACACTATTCTATCTAAAAACTAAGTCTAAGCCTAAGGTCACCAGAAAATGGATAAGGGTTCAAGTTACCTCGAAGCGAAGGTGTTAGGCACCCTTTGAGATCAGCAAATGTGGGTCCCGATCGTATCTCATATTTTATGTGGGTGTTGAAACAAATAGGGTCTCTATTTTAAGGAAATTATCCTAATTAATTTTAAATGATAAAAAGAGAGAAATTTGACAAATAGAAACAAGAGCAAAGAAAATAATTACTAAACTAATCTACACCAAGTAATTAAAAATAAACAAAAGAGAAAATACTAGACTAAGCGATTGTTGACATCATTTTTGAGGGTCCAATATACCCCTACCCCTCCTAGTTTTATTTATTATTAACCTTAAAGTGCACTAAAAATGAAAAATACTATTGTTTTCCTAAAGTGCCTAGTGTCTTGTCTTATGGTCCAAGAGGCATTGGACTTCTAATTTAGGTGGCTCTAGACTAAAAGGGAATGTAGGGCTCCTATTAGACACATCGGCAAACAAAATACGAAAGACATCAGTTAGCACAAAGGTTCTCAAATAAGCCTCTCATCCAACTAGCATGCTTCAAAAACAAATAGTGTCAAAGAACTATTGTGTGTGCATGATATAACAACATTAAAACTTAATAGAAGATTTTGATTTTAAAAAATTTGTTGAGAATTCTTATTAAAAATATGTTTAAAAAATGACATTTTTAATGTTTAAAAAAATTCTTAGAAGGCATTTAAGTTTTTAAAAAAAAGGATAAAATCATATAGGCGTAATTTCTAATATATGGAAAAAATAATATATATATATATATATATATATAGATAGATAGATAGATAGATAGATAGATAACAGCAATCCAAGATCGCATACCCAGATGGAAGCTAAGCTCCCACTCACGACCCATGTAACAAGCTACGCCAAGTAAGAAGTGTAGAACAATTAGTTCATAAGGACCACCGTTGTATAACCATTCATCAATGGGTGCCGCTTCCAGATTGGATAAAAATGTAAACCTATAGCTGCAGAAGTAGGAATAATGGCAACAGAAATAATATTGTTTCTATAAAGTAGAGACCCTGAAAACTATTAAATCTTAAAGGCATGATTTCTAACATATAAAAATATTAAATCCTAAAGGCATGATTTCTAAAATTGAAACGACCCCAAAAGTGCCTGGAAATGTGTCTCGGAAGTGCCCATAATCATAATTTTTATATATCTCAAAATTCGAGCATGATATCGAACATTCGACTTCATATTCTTATTTAGGGGGAAAAAATGAGAGGAGGATGGGTCTAACCCCGATTTTAGAGCAACCGTAGAAAAATTTGAAATTTTAAAGTTTGCGAATTCCAGTGACCAAGTGCACCCTTGGCATGCACCAGGGCGCAGAGAGGTGTAATTTTTGGCCAGTTTTCTTGTTCCAGTCCAAGGACTTTGGTTCTTGGGCCTAACTCTTCCCATATGTAAAAACAATCTTCATCAAGAAATTCTCCAAAGTTAAGGTATGTGGGTTTTAACCATTGGGTCTTTTCCCCCATAGTGCCCAAGCTTCTTTTTTACATAAAACTCATGTTTCTAAATTGATTTACTTATGGGTCTTACTTACTATGAATTTGACTATGAACTATGTTGGAGTTTTTGTCACGACCCAAGCCTAGGGCCTAGTCATGACCAGTGAATGGGGAACCTGAACTAAGCCCAAACAAGCCTCATGGCATATCATTACACATCCTTGGTCGCAGAAGCAATTAAAAATAAGAATAAAAGATAAGCATAACAAGGAGAATTAGACTAAGGGAAAGAGTTAAACAGTTGAATAATATAAACGAGACAAAGCTCAAGCATAATACATAACTTGTCCAACAACACCACTAGACATAGAACTTAGTGGGGGCCAAGACAAGCAACCGGGGTCACCCTCATAGTAAAAATAGATCATAAAGAAGAATGTCTCAATACATAATAAAAGAAACATAGACTAAGGAACCCGAAGTGGAGGATTCACCAACTAGCTTGAGTAGTACCGGACTAGCCACATGAAGGAGGAGGATGATCAACTTGGGCTTCAATCCCTACATAGTGACATCATGTAGGCATAGAGTATGCATTATTATGTTTGAATAGACTAAGTATGTAGGGTGTAATGCAACAAGAGATGCGCATCATAATCGAAATGCATAATTAAAGCAATAGATAAATATGATATCAATATGGCATGTATGACCAATGCTTAAGTAAATTATGCTTTGCAAATAATATAAATTGCATAGATCATAGTACATAAGTGTGGAAAGAAACCTCAACTGACATAACATGAGACCTTTTTGGAGAAGCAACCTTCATTAAGGAAGCCCGTCCCCTTTCAGATTAAGTACCCTTCTTTATGGGAGCTCATCCCCTTTCGGATTAAGTGGTCTTCCTTATGAGAGCCCATTCCTTTTTGGATTAAGTAACCTTCCTTACGAGAGACCGTCCCCTTTCGGACTAAGTGGCCTTCCTTACGGAAGCCCGTTCCTTTTCAAATTAAGTGACCTTCCTTACCAAAGCCCGTCCCTTTTCGGATTAAGTGACCTTCCTTACGGAAGCTAATCCCTTTTTGGATTAAGTGACCTTCCTTAAGGGAGCCTGTCCCTTTTTGGATTAAGCAATCCATAGAACTAGCTCATCGAACCATTAAATTTCAATCATCAAAAAAGAACACCTCATTTTCCCAAGAATACAACAAATATAAGAACCCAATAATCTACTTGCTATACCATCGGTACTTTCTCATGAAACAACTCATATGCACATTTCTACCATCACCAAAAAGTCATTCAACTCATAAAACATGCATTGGACCTTCAATTCCTCAAGAAATCATAACCAGACATTTTATCAAACACTTAGATGGTGTGTAGTGCTTGTGTAAAACCATGCAATTCAAGAGTGAAAACATGCAAGTAAATCCCATGGAAAACCATTAATTAACACTTTGTAACACCCTCAAGCAACATTCATCAAGACTTTTCATCAAATCCAACATTAGATCTAAGATTTAGAGCTCAAAACATGCTAAACAACTATACTTTCATGAACTCAAATCATTGTGTAATAAATTTCTTAATATACAAAACCCACATGTAAAATCAACTTTAGACCATGCAATTTAAATAGAAAAGAGGATTGGGCACCATGGGTGAAAGGACCTAATGGTTGAAACCCACAGACCTTAGCTTTGGAGAACCCTTATAAAAGATTAGAGATGGAACTTGAAGCTTGAATGAAAACCTTGAAGAAATCCTTAAGATTGGTTTTGAGTTTTGGGACTTGAGTTTAGGGTGAAATATGAGTCTAAGTGTTTCAGAGGATATTGGGTAATGTAAAGGATGATATGAGGGTGAAATAAGGATAAGTATAAGTAAAAACACGTTTGTGAACACTTAGGCCCAAGACTTTTGTCCAAAACTAGACCATTTTTGAACATGTGCGCACTGTGAGGGTAACAAGGAAACAACATTGTTTTCATGCCACTTTGAAACTTCATAATTTGACACGATTGCTTAAAAATCGAGGTTAGATCCTTTTCCCCCTAAATTTGACTGCCAGAACAAGAATATGAAGTAAGAGTTTTGAAATAACAAATGAATTTTTTGATATATGGAAATTACAATTCCGGGCACTTCCAAGGCACTTTCGAGGAACATTTTCGGGCACTTTTTGGGGTCCATACAATATCTCCCCCTTGGAAATATTCGTCCCCGAATGTAAAAGAAATGTGCCAGACAAGAGTGATCATAAACAAATCAGCCCCAACAACAATACAACATTACATTTAGAACACCATTTTCAAAAACTCAATATAAGTGTAAAATCATCATAAACTTGCCAACTTAAACACGAATACATAGGAATAACATAGGGGCTGAAACATAGGACTTGGAATCACATGAAGGACTTAGTCGCTATCTTAGGCTTGAGTAGAGTGAATGAGGTATGAATATCGCTCACATAAGACCGTTTCGAATTCCTTGAAGACACCCTTGACTTGAATATCCTTTCAAGAGGGTCTTAATGAACATCACACTCTCATTAATCAACCTCTACACTCATATGTTCAACACCTCCACTGGGACCTTCCCTTAAGCCAAGTTTTCCTCCATATCACCCATAATCTCAAAGAGTGCTATAGCGCTAGAGTCACCAACACGTCTGTTCAACCTAGAAGCATGAAAAATCGGACTAACCAAACCCCTATCCATAGGAAATCCCCAAATTTATACAACCATACCAACTTTTCTCTTCATTCTATAAGGACTCACAAACATAAATCATTTGTCAACCTTAACCAGACCTATTCCACTTGTCGCCACGAACAACCTTCTCCCTCTTGGGAGACTACCTCCACTCTACCATCTTTCCACCCAAAACTTCCAACTCTAATAAGGCGGAATAAAGGTCTTGCTTAAGCTAGACCTCTTAACCAAAGAAGATTTAGAACTATCAAGAATACTACACCACCATGCTTAACTTCCTCCAACCTAATCCCCCAACCTAGCCAAACAATGGAACCCTCAAGTCACCTCTTTGCCACCATCATCAACACATGCTAGGCTACTTGGAGCATCAACCACAATATAAATCTTGTCGGGGCCCAATGATGCACACTCATGTCATGACCCTTAATGAATTCTAACCACCTTTTTGTTATCTCCCATTCACACCTATCATAATTAGACAACAATCCCCTCATCATCCAAGACATGTAACATTACTGCCAAATGATTCACAAGTTCTAAATAAATCAATATACCACCTCTAGAGACCATCATAACACATGTAAAGGTAAGGTTTTAAGACCCTATTCATGAAACCCCTAAACATAGTTGGTGCATAAGTCAACCACACAACTCCAATAATACTTACCCTCATCCTTACTTGGAGACAAAAGCCGAAACAAAGATCAAGCTTAGAGAAGTAACTAACACATTGTAGTTAACCCAATAGATCGACCACCCTCAACCATCATATTACCAGTTTACGAGTTCTACACTCATTGAAAACACCACATGCAAGTAGCCAAACTACCTCAAGACCTCCAATCCACAAACTAAGCTCAACCAATATTACAAGACAATACCCTATGCAATAAGAACATGAACAACCCCTAAACCCTTCTAGCAACAAAAGGAACAATGGAAGGAAAAGTAACCCCCGGGCCCATCAAAGCATGCACAACATTATTAAGAAAAGCCTTTAACATACCAGTACCATCATCGGGCACCTCTTCCCCTTCTTGCCTTCTTTGAAGAGTATAGAACCGATTGCTTCTTGGAGCCTTCCCTTGGCCTTGAGGGCGACCATCTCTACCTTATGTTTGAGCATGGGGACAATCAATAACCCAGTGCCCCATCTCACCACATCCAAAGCAAGTACTAGAGTTCCTCCAAGATGGGCCACCATGGTTTTTCCTACACATAGGGCACTTGGGCTTGGGCCTTCCACTATTACCACCTTGGTGCCTTGAGTTATCATTAGCAATCCTTCCATTAGGAGCATTGGAAGACCCTTGGCCTTGATAGAACAGGCCATCCTTGGGACCTTGGAACTTACCATCAATACAGGCCCTCTTGGCCTCTCTACTCCTCCTCTTCCTCAACTTTTCCCCTTCTAATTGTTGGGCATATGTCATCAAGCAAGATAAATCCACATCATTAATCAATATAGCGGATCGGCATTCTTCATTCACCAAGTCGGAGACACCCATCACGAACTTGTTCATCCTAGCCCTTGAGCCAACAACCAAGTGAGGAGCATACTTAGAGAGCTGGTAGAATTTGAGGGCATACTCCCTCATACTCATTGACCCTTGTCTGAAATTCAAGAATTCTACTAATTTGGCCTCTCTAAGCTTAAGAGGAAAGAACTGATTACGAAAGACCACCTTGAACTCTTCCCGTAGAGCCACATTGTTGGTTCCCTTCTCCCCTCTCCATTAATTATACCATGTTTGTGCAACCCTTTGAGTTGGTAGGCCATCAACTTCGCCTTATCTTCTGATCTAACACCCACGATGGCCAACACCTTATAAGTCTCATCAATAAGCTCTTGTGGATCTTCATCCACCGACCCGTAGAAATTTGGTGGGCTTATCCTCATGAAGTCTCAAACCCAAGAAGCTAGTGTATGGGCATGAGGGGCTTGGGCCCCTTGGTTGACTTGATTGGCAATAACTTGGGCAAGCAAAGTGAGAGCCTCCCGAAGCTCTCCATTAGCCAGTTGTCTGTCGGGAACATAAGATCTTCCTCCTCTTGGGTTAGGCATGATCAACTAGCATGGCAAAGAACAATTGTTCGAGGGGGAAAACTTACTCCATCTCTATAGCACGACTTAGAACATGAAGAAGGGAAACACCTTCTAAAACGTCTCATAGCCTCCTACTAATAGTTATGGTGCACAACACAATCATGAATAAAACTCTAATCAATGTGGTATATTGGACTATGAGGATCTAACAACCTAGTGCTCTAATACCATCTTTGTCACGACCAAAACCTAGGGCCTAGCCGTGATTGGAGAATAGAAAACCCGAAGGAACCCCAAACAAGCCTCATAGCATATCACTACACATCCATGGTTGTGGATGCAATTAAAAATGACAATAAAAGATAAGCATAACAAGGGAAATAGGGAATAAGGAAAAGAGTTAAACACTTGAATAATATAAACGAGGCAAAGCTCAAGCATAATACATAACTTGTCCAATAACACCTCTAGATATTAAACTTAGAGGGGGCCAAGACAAGCAACTGGTTTCACCCTCATGGTCAAAATAGAACATATAGAAAAATATCTCAATACATAATAAGAGCAACATAGACTAAGGTCCCCGAAGTGGAGGAATGCCATAGGGACTATAGAAAAATATCTCAATACATAATAAGAGCAACATAGACTAAGGTCCCCGAAGTGGAGGACTCACTAACAAGCATGAATAGTACTAAACTTGCCACGAGGAGGAGGAGGATGATCAACTTAGGCTTTAATCCCGACATGGTGACATCATGTAGGCATAGAGTATATGTTAGTACGTTCGAATATACTAAGCATGTAGTGTGCAATGCAACAAGAGATAGGCATCATAATCGAAATGCATAATTAAGAGCAATAGATAAATATGATATCCATATGGCATGTATCACCAATGCTTAAGTACATCATGCTTTGTAAATCATTTAAATTACATTAATCATAGTATATAAGTGTGGAAAAAAACCTCAACCGACATAACATGAGACCTTTTTGGAGAAGCAACCTTCATTATAGGAGCCCGTCCCCTTTCGAATTAAGTGACCTTCCTTATGGGAGCTCGTCCGCTTTTGAATTAAGTGGCCTTCCTTATGGGAGCCCATCCCTTTTCAGATTAAGTAATCTTCCTTATGGGAGCCTATCTCCTTTCGGATTAAGTGACTTTCTTTACGAGAGTCCATCCCTTTTTGAATTAAGTGACCTTTCTTTCGGGAGCCCATCCCTTTTCGGATTAAGTAACCTTCTGTACAATAGCCCACCCTTTTTCAGATTAAATGACTTTCCTTATAGGAGCCCGTCCCTTTTCAGATTAAGCATACCATAGAACTAGATCATCGAACCATTACATTTCAATCATAAACAAAGAACTCCTCATTTTCCAAAGAATACAATAAACATAAGAACCCAACAATCTACTTGCTAAACTATCAATACTTTCTCATAAAACAACTCATATACACACTTCTACCATCACCATAAAGTCATTCAACTCATAAGACATGCATTGGACCTTCAATTCTTCAAGAAATCATAACCAGACATTTTATCAAATACCTAGAGGGTGTGTAATGCTAGTATAAAACCATGCAATGCAAGAGTGAAAACATGCAAGTAAATCCCATGTAAAATCATTAATCAACACCTTGTAACACCCTCAAGCAATATACATCAAGACCCTTTATCAAATCCAACATTAGATCCAAGATTTAGAGCTCAAAACAGGCTAAACAACCACATTTTTATGAACTCAAATCACTATGCAATAAATTTCTTAATATACAAAACTCACATGCAAAATCAACTTTAAATCATGCTTCATAAACTCAAATTACTATGCAGTAAATTTCTTAATATACAAAACCCACATGTAAAATCAACTTTAAATCATGCAATTTAAGTAGAAAAGAAGATTGGGCACCATGGGTGAAAGGACCCAATGGTTGAAACCCACATACCTTAGCTTTGGACAACCCTTGAAAAAGATTGGAAATGGAGACTTGAAGCTTGAGTAGAATCCTTAGAATAAATCCTTAAGATTGGTCTTGAGTTTTGGGACTTGAGTTTAGGGTGAAATATGAGTCTAAATATTTGAAAGGATATTAAGGAATATTAAGGATGATATGAGGGTGAAGTAAGGCTAAGTATAGGTAAAAATACGTTTGGAAACACTTAGGCCCAAGACTTAAAAGTCTTTGACCGAAGTCCATAATTGGACTATTTTTGAAGTGTGCATTGCGAGGGTAATGCAGAAATAGTACTATTTTTGTATCGCTTTGAAATCTCACAATTCGATACGGTTGTTTTTGGGAACATTCATCCCTGAATGTAAAAGAAACATACCAGACAAGAGCGATCCTAAACAAATCAGCCCCAACAAGAATGCAACACACATTTAGAACATCATTTTCATAATCTCAACATAAGTGTAAAATCATCATAAACTTGCCAGTTTAAACATGAATGCAGATAAATGCCATAGGGACTGAAACATGGGACTTGGAATCATATGAAGGACTTAGTTGATATCTTAGGCTTGATTAAAGTGAATGAGGTACGAATATGGCTTCCATAAGACCGCTTCGGCTTCCTTGGAGACACCCTTGACTTGATGATCCTTCCAAGAGGGCCTTAATGAACAACACACCCTCATTAATCAACCTCTCCGCTCATTCGTCAAACACCTCCACCAGGACCTTCCCTTAAGCCAATTTTTCCTCCACATCATCCACAATCTCAAAGAGTGCTATAGCGCTAGAGTCACCAACACGTCCCATCAACCTAGATGCATGAAGAACCGGTCTAACAAAACCCAAGTCCATAGAAAATCCCCAATCTTATTCAACCTTACCAACTTCTCTCTTCATCCTATAAGGACTCATAATCATAACTCCTTTGTCAACCTTAACCACACCAATTCCACTTGTCGCCACGAAATACCATCTCCCCCTTGGGACACTACCTCCACTCTATAATCTTTCCACCCAAAACTTCCATCTCTAACAAGGCGGAATCAAGGCCTTGCTCAATCAAGACCTCTTAACAAAAGAAGATTTGGAACCATCAAAAATACTACACCACTACGCTCAACTTCCTCCAACCTAACCCCCCCAACCTAGCCAAACAATGGAACCCTCAAGTCACCTCTTTGCACCATCATTACCATATGCTAGGCAACGTGGAGCATCAACCACAATATTAATCTTACTGGGGCCCAACGATGCACACTCATGTCATGACCCTTAAAGAATTCTAACAACCTTCTTGTTATCTCCCATTCACACTTATCATAATTAGTCAACAATCCCCTGATCATCCAAGACTTGCAACACTACTGCCGAATAATTCACAATCTCTAAAGAAATCAATACACCACTTTTAGAGACCATCACAACACATCTCAAGGTAGGGTTTTAAGACCCTATTCATGAAACCCCTAAACATAGTTGGTGCATAAGTCAGCCACACAATTCTAATAATACTTACCTTCATCCTTACTTGGAGGCAAAACCTGAAACATAGATCAAGCTTAAAGAAGTGACTAACCCATTGTAGTTGACCCAATAGATCAACCATCCTTAACCATCATATTACCACCTTAAGGGTTCTACACTCATTGAAAACACCACATGCAAGTAGCCAAACCTCCTCAAGACCTCCAATCCACTAACTAAGCTCAGCCAAAATTACAAGACAAGACCCTATGCAATAAGAACATGAACAACCCCTAAACCCTTCTAGAAACAAAAGGAACAATAAAATGAAAAGTAACCCCCATGCATATCAAAGCATGCACAACATTAATAAGAAAAGACTTTAACATACCGGTAACATCATCGGGCACCTCTTCCCCTTCTTGTTTCCTTTGAAGAGCATAGAATTGATTACGTCTTGGAGCCTCCCCTTGGCCTTGAGGGTGACCATCTCTACCTTTGGTTTGAGCATGGGGGCAATCAATAACCCAGTGCCCCATCTCACCACATCCAAAGCAAGCCCTAGAGTTCCTCCAACATGGGCCACCAAGTTTTTCCTACACGTAGGGAACTTGGGCTTAGGCTCTCCACTATTACCACTTTGGTTCCTTGGATTATCATAAGCAATCCTTCAATTAGGAGCATTAAAAAACCCTTAGCCTTGATGGAACCGGCCATCCTTGGGACCTTGGAAATTACTATCAATATGGGCCCTCTTGGACTCTCTACTCCTCCTCTTGCTCAACTTTTCCCCTTCCAATTGCTTGGCATATGTCGTAAAGCTGGATAAATCCAAATCATTAATCAGCATAGTGGACCGATATTTTTCATTCACTAAGTCAGAGACACCCATCATGAAATCGTTCATCCTAACCCTTGGGTCGGCAACCAAGTGAGGAACATACTTAGAGAGTTGGTTAAACTTGAGGGCATACTCCCTCACACTCATTGACCTTTCTCTCAAATTCAAGAATTTTACCAATTTGGCCTCACTAAGCTTAAGAGGAAATAACCGACTAAGAAAGGTCGACTTGTACTCTTCCCATAGAACCACGTTGTAGACTCCCTTCTCCCCTCTCCATTAGTTGTACTATATTTATGCTACCCATTTGAGATTGTAGGCCACCAACTCCGCCTTATCTTCTAATTTAACACCCATGATGGCCAACACCTTATAAGTCTCATCAATAAACTCTTGTGGATTTTCATCTGCCCTTGATCCATAGATCGCTGGTGGGCTCTTCCTCATGAAGTCTCTTACCCAATAAGCCAGTGTAGGGGCATGAGGGGCTTGGGCCTCTTGGTTGACTTGATTGGCCACAACTTAGGCAAGAAAAGTGAGAGCCTCCTGAAGCTCTCCATTAGCCGGTTGTCCATTGGGAGCACGAACTCTTCCTTCTCTTGGGTTAGGCATAATCAACTAGCATGGTAAAGAATAATTGTTAGGGGGGAGAAACTTACTATAACTCTATAGCATGACTTAGAACATGAATAAGGGAAATATCTCCTGAAATGTCCATAGCCTCCTACTCATAGTTGTGGAGCATAATACAACCATGAATAAGACTCTAATCAACGCGGTGTGTTAGACTTCAAGGATCTAATAACCTATTGATCTGATACCATATTTGTCACGACCCAAGCCTAGGGCCTAGTCGTGAATGGGGAACCCAAAGGAACCCCTACTAAGCCTCATAGCATATCATTACACATCCTTGGTCACATAAGCAATTAAAAATGGTAGAAAAAGATAAGCATAACAAGGTCAATTGGGACAAAGGGAAATAGTTACACACTTGAATAATATAAACGAGTCAAAGCTCAAGCAAAATACATAACTTGTCAAACAACACCTCTAGACATAAAACATAGCGGGGGCCAAGACAAATAATCGGGCTCACCCTCATAGACAAAATAGAACATAAAGAATAAAGTCTCAATTCATAATAAGGGCAACATAGACTAAGGTCCTCGAAGTGGAGGACTCACCACCTAGATTGAGTAGTATTGAACTAGCCATGTGGAGGAGGAGAATGATCAACTTGGGCATCAATCCCTATATGGTGACATCATGTAGGCATAAAGTATGCATTAGTATGTTTGAATGTACTTAACCTATAAGGACTCCCTATATGGTGACATCATGTAGGCATAAAGTATGCATTAGTATGTTTGAATGTACTATGTAGTGTTCCATGCAACAAGAGATAGGCATCATAATCGAAATGCAAAACTAAGAGCAATAGCTAAATATGATATCAATACGGCATGTATGACCAACGCTTAAGTAAATCATGCTATGCAAATCATTCAAATTGCATAGATCATAAGACATAAGTATGGAAAGAAACCTCATCCGACATAACAAGAGACCATTTTGGAGAAGTAACCTTTCTTACGGGAGCCCGTCTACTTTCGGATTAAGTGACCTTCCTTACTGGAGCCTGTCCCTTTTAATTTAAGTGGCCTTTCTTACGGGAGCTAGTCCCTTTTAAATTAAGTGACCATCCTTACGGGAGCCCATCCCCTTTCGGATAAAGTGGTCTTCCTTATGGGAGCCCATCCCTTTTTGAATTAAGTGACCTTCCTTATGCGAGCCCATCCCTTTTTGGATTAAGTGACCTTCCTTACAGGAGCAAATATCTTTTCGGATAATGTGAACTTCCTTACAGGAGCCCATCCCTTTTTAAATTAAGCATTCCATAAAACTACATCATCAAACCATTACATTTCAATCATCAAGAAAGAACACCTCATTTTTCCAAGAATACGACAAACATAAGAACCCAACAATCTACTTGGTACACCATCGATACTTTCTCATGAAACAACTCATATGCATATTTCTACCATCACCATAAAGTCATACAACTCATAATACATGCATTGGACCTTTAATTCCTCAAGAAATCATAATAGGACATTTTATCAAACACTTAGGGTGTGTAGTGCTAGTGTAAAACCATACAATTCAAGAGTGAAAACATGCAAGTAAATACCATGTAAAATCATTAATCAACAATTTATAACTCCCTCAAGCAACATACTTCAAGACCCTTCATCAAACCTACATTAGATCCAAGATTTAGAGCTCAAAACATGCTAAACGACCATACTTTTATGAACTCAAATCACTGTGCAGTACATTTCTTAATATACAAAACCCACATGTAAAATCAACATAAAATCGTACAATTTAAGTAGAAAAGAATATTGGGAACCATGGGAGAAAGGACCCAATGGTTGAAAGCCACATAACTTAGCTTTGGAGAACCCTTGAAAAAGATTGGAGATGGAGACTTGAAGCTTGAATGAAACCTGCCCAAGACTTAAAAAACATGGACTGAAGTCCAAAACTGGATCATTTTTGAACCTGTGCGCGTTGTGAGAGTATCGTTGAAACAACACTATTTTCGTGCCACTTTGAAATTTCATAATTCGATACGGTTGCTTAATAATTGGGGTTAGACCCTTTGTCCCCTAAATTTGACCCCCTGAACATGAATATGAAGTCATATTTTCAAAATAATGAATGAACTTTTAGATATTTGTAAATGAGGATTCCGGGCGCATCCGAGCACAATTTTGGGGAACTTTTTGGGATCATTTCAATATATACCCCTTGGGAACATTTGTCCCCCCAATGTAAAAGAAATGTACTAGACAAGAATGATCATAAACAAATCAGCCCCAACAAGAATGCAACATTACATTTAGAACACCATTTTCAAAATCTCAACATAAGTGTAAAATCATCATAATCTATCCAACTTAAACATGAATGCAAATGAATGACATAGGGGCAGAAACATAGGATTCGGAATCACATGAAAGACTTAGTCACTACCTTAGGCTTGATTAGAGTGAATGAGGTATGAATATCTCTTCCATAAGATCGTTTTAGTT
>DF359030.1:147774-164263 GCA_000787875.1 Solanum virginianum
CATATCTCACCACATCCAAAGCAAGCACTAGAGTTCCTCTAACACACCCCACCATGGTTTTTCCAACATATATGGCACTTGGGCTTGGGCCATCCACTATTACCACCTTGGTGCCTTGGGTTATGATTAGCAATCCTTCCATTAGGAGCATTGGAAGATCCTTGACCTTGATGGAATAGGCCATCCTTGGGAGGATATTGGGGAATGTTAATGATGATATGAGGGGGAAATAAGGCTAAGTATAGGTAAAACTATGTTTGGGAACACTTAGGCCCAAGACTTAAAAAACATGGACTGAAGTCCAAAACTGGATCATTTTTGAACCTGTGCGCGTTGTGAGAGTGTCGTTGAAACAACACTATTTTCGTGCCACTTTGAAATTTCATAATTCGATACGGTTGCTTAATAATTGGGGTTAGACCCTTTGTCCCCTAAATTTGACCCCCTGAACATGAATATGAAGTCATATTTTCAAAATAATGAATGAACTTTTAGATATTTGTAAATGAGGATTCCGGGCGCATCCGAGCACAATTTTGGGGAACTTTTTGGGATCATTTCAATATATACCCCTTGGGAACATTTGTCCCCCCAATGTAAAAGAAATGTACTAGACAAGAATGATCATAAACAAATCAGCCCCAACAAGAATGCAACATTACATTTAGAACACCATTTTCAAAATCTCAACATAAGTGTAAAATCATCATAATCTATCCAACTTAAACATGAATGCAAATGAATGACATAGGGGCAGAAACATAGGATTCGGAATCACATGAAAGACTTAGTCACTACCTTAGGCTTGATTAGAGTGAATGAGGTATGAATATCTCTTCCATAAGATCGTTTTAGCTTCCTTGGAGACACCCTTGACTTGATAATCCTTTCAAGAGAACCTTAATGAACACTACACCCTCATTAATCAACCTCTCCACTCATCCATCCAACACCACCATCGGGACCTTCCCTTAAGCCAACCTGTCCTCCATATCACCCAAACCTCAAACAGTATCCATCCAACACCTCCATCGGGACCTTTACCTAAGCCAACTTGTCCTCCACATCACCCACAATCCCAAAGAGTGCTATAGCACTAGAGTCACCAACACGTCCCATCAACCTAGAAGCATGAAGAACTGGACTAACCAAACCCCTATCCATAGGCAATCCCCAAACTTATGTAACCTTACCAACTTATGTCTTTAACCTATAAGGACTACAAACCATAGCTCATTTATCAACCTTAGCCACACCTAATCCACTTGTCGCCATGAATTACCATCTCCCCATTGGCAGACTACCTCCACTCTACCATCTTTCCACCCAAAATTTCAAACTCTAATAAGGCGAAATCAAGGCCTTGCTTAATCTAGACCTCTTAACCAAAGAAGATTTAGAACTATCAAGAAAACTACACCACCATGCTCAATATCCTCCAACTTAATCCCCTAACCTAGCCAAATAATGAAACCCTCACGTCACCTCTTTACAACCATCATTAGCACATGTTAGGCACCTTGGAGTATCAACCATAACATTAAACTTACAGAGGCCAAATGATGCACACTAATGTCATGACCCTTAAAGAATTCTAACCACCTTCTTATTATCTCCCATTCTCACCTATCATAATTAGTCAACATTCCCCTCATCAACTAAGACTGGCAACACTACCGCCAAGTGATTCACAAGTTCTAAATAAATCAATGCACCATCTCTAGAGGCCACCATAACACATGTCAAGGTAGGGTTTTAAGACACTATTCATGAAACCCCTAAACAAAGCCGGTGCATAAGATAACCACACAACTCCAATAATACTTACCCTTATCCTTACTTGGAGACAAAACCCGTAACAAAGATCAAGTTAAGAGAAGTGACTAACCCATTGTAGTTGACCCAATAGAATGACCATCCTCAACTATCATAATACTACCTTATGGGCTCTACACTCATTGGAAACAGCACATGCAAGTAGCAGAACCACCTCAAGACCTCCAATCCATGAACTAAGCTCAACAAAAATTACTAGACAAGACCCTATGCAATAAGAACATTAAATACCCCTAAAACCTTCTAGCAAAAAAGGAATAAGAAAAGGAAAAGTAACCCCCTAGCCCATCAAAGCATGCACAATATTATTAAGAAAAACCTTTAACATACCGATAGCATCATTGGACACCTCTTCCCCTTCTTACCTTCTTTGAAGTGCAAAGAACCGAATACATCTTGGAGCCTCCCCTTGACCTTGAGGGCAACCATCTCTACCTTCGATTTGAGCCTGGGGGCAATCAATAACCCGATGGCCTATCTCACCACATCCAAAGCAAGCACTAGAGTTCCTCTAACACACCCCACCATGGTTTTTCCAACATATATGGCACTTGGGCTTGGGCCATCCACTATTACCACCTTGGTGCCTTGGGTTATGATTAGCAATCCTTCCATTAGGAGCATTGGAAGATCCTTGACCTTGATGGAATAGGCCATCCTTGGGACCTTGGAACTTGCCATCAATAGGGGTCCTCTTGGCCTCTCTACTCCTCTTCCTCAACTTTTCCCCTTCCAATTGCTCGGCATATGTCATCAAAAGGGATAAATCCACATCATTAATCAACATAACGGACCAGCATTCTTCATTCACCAAGTTGGAGACACCCATCACAAACTTGTTCATCCTAGCCCTTGGGTCAACAACCAAGTGAGGAGCATACTTAGAGAGTTGGTTGAACTTAAGGGCATACTTCCGTTCATCGTAGCCCTTGGGTCAACAACCAAGTGAGGAGCATACTTAGAGAGTTGGTTGAACTTAAGGGCATACTTCCTCATACTCATTGAACCTTGTCTCAAATTTAAGAATTCTACCAATTTGGCCTCCCTTAGCTCAAGAGGAAAGAACTAATTAAGAAAGTCCCCCTTGAACTCTTCCCATAGAACCACATTGTTGACTCCCTTCTCCCCTCTCCATTGATTGTACCATGTTTCTACTACCCTTTTGAGTTGGTAGGCCGCCAACTCCGCCTTATCTTCTGATCTAACACCCATGATGGTCAACATCTTATAAGTCTCATCAATAAACTTTTATGGATCTTCATCCACCCTTGACCTATAGAACTTCGGTGGGCTCATCCTCTTGAAGTTTCTCGCTCGAGAAGCTGGTGTAGGGGCATAAGGGGCTTGGACCCCTTGGTCCACTTGATTGGCCACTACTTAGGCAAGCAAAGTGAGAGCTTTCTGAAGCTCTTTATTAGCCGGTTGTTCCTCAGGAGAACGAGCTCTTACTCCATTAGGGTTAGGTATGATCAACTTGCCTAGTAAAGAATAATTGTTTGGGGGGAAACTTACTCCAACTCTATAGCACGAGTTAGAACATGAAGAAGGGAAACATCTCCTAAAACATCTCATAGCTTCCTACTCATAGTTGTGGAGCACAATACAACCATGAATAAGACTCTAAACAATACGATATGTTGGACTCCGAGGATCTAACAACCTAGTGCTCTGATACCATCTTTATCAAGACCCAAGCCTAGGACCTAGTCGTGACCGGTGAATGGGGAACCCGTAAGAACCCCAAACAAGCCTTATAGTATATCATTACACATCCTTGATCATGATAGCAATTTAAAATAAAAATAAAAGATAAGCATACCAAGGGGAATTAGGACTAAGGGAAAGAGTTAAACACTTTAATAATATAAATGAGTCAAAGGTCAAGCATAATACATAACTTGTCCAATAATACCTCTAAATATAGAACTTAGCGGGCGCCAAGACAAGAAACCGCGCTCACTCGCATAGTCAAAATAGAACATAAAGTAGAATTTCTCAATATATAATAAGAGCAACATAGACTAAGGTCCTCAAAATGGAGGACTCGCCAACTAGCTTGAGTAGCACCAAACTAGCCACGTGGAAGAGGATGATCAACTTTGGCTTCAATCCCTATATGGTGACATCATGTAGGAATAGTGTATGCGTTAGTATATTTGAATATACTATGTATGTAGGGTGCAATGCAACAAGAGATAGGCATCATAATCGAAATGAATAATTAAGAGCAATAGATAAATATGATATCCATATAGCATGTATCACCAACGCTTAAGTACATCATATTTTGCAAATCATTTAAATTGCATTGATCATAGTATATAAGTGTGGAAAGAAATCTTAACCGATATAACATGAGACCTTTTTGGAGAAGAAAACTTCATTACGATAGCCTATCCCTTAACGAATTAAGTGACCTTTCTTACGGGAGCCCGTTTATTTTCAAATTAAGTGGCCTTCCTTATGGGAGCCCATCCCTTTTCGGATTAAGTAACCTTCCTTATGAGAGCCCATCCCCTATCGGATTAAGTGACCTTCTTTACAGGAGCTCGTCCGTTTTCAAATTAAGTAACCTTCCTTTCGGGGAGCCCATTCCTTTTTGAATTATGTGACCTTTCTTATGGGCCCCGTCCCTCTTTTGATTAAGCATTCCATAGAACTAGCTCATCGAACCATTATATTTCAATCATTAGGAAAGAACTCCTTATTTTTCTAAGAATACGACAAACATAAGAACCCAACAATCAACTTGCTACACCATCGATACTTTCTCATAAAACAACTCATATGCATATTTCTACCATTACCATAAAGGTATACAACTCATAAGATATGCATTAGACCTTCAATTCGTCAATAAATCATAACTGGACATTTTATCAAACACTTAGGGTGTGTAGTGCTAGTGTAAAATCATGCAATTCAAAAGTGAAAACATGCAAGTAAATCCTATGTAAAACCATTAATCAACATGTTGTAACACCTTCAAGCAATATACATTAAGACTGTTTATCAAATCCAACATTAGATCCAAGATTTAGAGCTCAAAACATGCTAAACGACCATACTTTCATGAACTCAAATCACTGTGCAGTAAATTTCTTAATATACAAAACTCACATGTAAAATCAACTTGAAATCATACAATTTAAGTAGAAATAAAGATTGGGAACCATGAAAGAAAGGACCCAATGGTTGAAAGCCACATAACTTAGCTTTGGAAAACCCTTGAAAAAGATTGGAGATGGAGACTTGAAGCTTGAATGAAACCCTTGAAGAAATTTTTAAGATTGGTCTTGAGTTTTGGGACTTGAGTTTAGGGTGAAATATGAGTCTAAGTGTTTGAGCGGATATTGGGGAATGTTAATGATGATATGAGGGGGAAATAAGGCTAAGTATAGGTATAACTATGTTTGGGAACACTTAGACCCAAAACTTAAAAACATGGACCGAATTCCAAAACTGGACCATTTTTTAAATTGTGCGCGTCGTGAGGGTAACTCAGAGACCACATAATTTTTATGCCACTTTGAAATTTCATAATTTGATGTGGTTGGTTAAAAATCAAGGATAGACCCTTTTCCCCCTAAATTTGACCCCCTAAACAAGAATATGAAGTCAAATTTTTAAAATAACGAATGGATTTTTAGATATATGGAAATTACAATTTTGATTAATTTTGAGGCCCATTTTCGGGCACTTATTTTGGTTGTTCAGTTTCATAAAAGTCTAAATGTTTAAGCATGTTTTGAACTATGAATCTATGATCTATCTTGAGATTTCATGAAGCGTTTTGATGTATATTGCATGAAGGTGTTACCAAGTGTTTGTGGATTGATTTACTTTAAGATTTCTTACATGATTTTACTCTTTAATTGCATAGTTTTACACTAGCATTACACACCCACCAAGTGTTTAGTAAAATATTTGATTTAGGGATTCTTGATCTATTGATGATCCATTGCATGTCCTATGACTTGTATGATTTTATGATAATGAAAGGATGGTATATATGTGTTGATTTCATAAAAGGTATCTTTAGTATTGCAAGTTGATCACACCTTGTTGAGGGGGTGTTTTGCCTCAAACATTATGATGGAGGGAGTTATGACTATCAACCATGTTGAGGGGTTGATACCTTTACCACTATGATGGAGGGTGTGATGTTTATTAACCATGTTGAGGAGTTGATAGCTTGACCACTATGATGGAGGGTGTGATATCCATTAAACATATTAAGGGTTTGATACCTTGACCACTATGATGGAAGGTGTGATGTCCATTAACCATATTGAGGGGTTGATACCTTGACCACTTTGATGGAAGATATGATGTCCATCAACCAGTTAAAGGGGTTGATACCTTGACAACTATGATGGAGGGTATGCTGTCTATCAACCAATTGAGGGGTTGATACCTTAATCACCCTAGATGGTAGAGTGTGATAATCCATAGTAATGTTGGTGTCTTCTTACATATGGAATATGTTCTATACAAGCATGTTTTACTCCAAGCATCATTCACACATGTCATATTGTTATTATGTTATCCATTACTTATGATATTGTATATTGCCTATCTCTTGTTGCATTGCATCCTACATACTTAGTACATTGGTTGCTTGCTAATTATGGGAAGGGGGAGTCTTTGGGGTGACAAAAAAGGTGACTAGAGAGGTCCATCCATTGTCTAGATTAGGAGTTAGGTTAGAAGAGGTTGGCTATGGTGGTTTAGTGAGGGCTAATGGTCCTAGATCTTTCTTGGTTGATGAAGTGAAAGCAAAGCAAGACGTCCTCGTGACTAGTACAATTTCTCTCAAAGCAAGTTGGTGAGTACTCAACTCTAAGGACATACTTCTCTTGATCTATGCCTTGTATTGACTCTTCTTATATTATATATTTTTGACTATGAGGGTAAGCCCGGTTACTTGTCTTGGACCCCACTAAGTTCTATGTGTAGAGGTGTTATGGGATAAGTTATGTACTATGCTTGAGTGTTGACTCATCTATGTTATTTAAATATTAAACTATCTCTCCCATGTCTCAATTTCCCTTGTTTATGTTTTCTCTTATTGTTTATTCTTGCTTTCACGACCAAGGATGTGTATATGATATTCTTAGAGGCTTATTTGGTATTTCTTCAGGTTCCCCATTTGCCATGTCACGTCTAGGCTCTAGCTTAGGTCGTGACAAACTTAGTATCAGAGCGTTAGGTTTTTAGTGGTCCTTGGAGTACCGCGTTGATTGGAGTCTTATTTATGGTTGTGAAGCACACCACAACTATGAATAAGAGGCTATGAGGCATTTTAAGAAATGTTTTCCTTCTTCTTGATCTATGTTGTGCGATAGAGTTAAGTCCCCTAAGGCTTATTTCTTATCTTAATAATTGTGTTTGAGAATATGTCTCAAGCTACTCAGGTCGATGATATATCAAATGTGGAGGTTCGCGATGCCCTATGGATATTGGCCAAAGCGGTGACCAAGTTGACAACTCAACTCAATCAACAAGTGAGTGTCCCCAAGACTTCAAGTGGTAAAAGGGAGGATAGAAGGGCTAAGAGGGCCTATTTTGAAGGAAAGTTCCAAAGTCCCAAAGGTAGTGGTGGTGTGATGCCCAATGCTATGTGCCCAAGGTATGTAAGATGCCTAGAGGGGCACTAATGGTTGCTTCAGTTATGGTAAAGATAGGCATAAGAGGATAGATTGTCCTCATAAATGCATCAAGGGTAAAGGTGTTCATGTTGATCAAGAGGCTCAATGAGTGGATGTGCCTACTAGTTTGATGAAGTTTCCTTTGACCTTGATATGTATGCATGGGAAGGTTCGGGTGTTCCTATTTTCTTCATTATTCCTTTTGTTGCTAGTGGACTTCATGTGTGTTCTGAATTGTTATGTCAACTTATTGGTGTCTACCCCATTGGTGAGTCTATTGTTGCTAGAAAGGTCTATAGAAACTATTCCGTGGTCATGTTGCATTTAGGTCTTACCTTGTGATTTTGTTGAATTAGATGTGGTAGATTTTGAGTTCATTCTTGGGATGGATTAGTTACATACATATTGTGTTCCCGTTGATTGTAGGACCCGTAGAGTTAGATTCCAACTCCCTAATAAACCCTTTCTTGAGTTGTAGTGAAGAGGTAAGCCCATTTCTTGTCTTGAGGTACAATTGATCCCTAAGGGTGGAATCTATCATCTTGTAAGAGTTATGGGTGTTGAACCTAAGTTATTTCTACTCAGTTGCTCCAGTGATAGATGAGTTCCTTGATGTCTTTCCTAGTGAGCTTCACAGTGTAGTTTGTGTAGAAGAAAGATAGCTCGCTTAGAATGTGTATCAACTACTGGCAACTTATTTGGGTCATCATAAAGAATAAGCACCCTCTCCCAAGGATTTATGATTTATTTGGTCGACTATATTAGGTTAGTCACTTCTCTAAGATTGATCTTTGGTTCGGGTTTTATCCCAAGTAAGGATAAGGGTAGGTGATATCCCTAGGTGTCCTATCAGACTAGGAGTTAATGCACCGGTTATGTCTATAAGTCTCATAAATAGGGTCTTTAAACCCTACCTTGACATGTTGTAGTGGCCTCTTATGTTGAAGTATTGATTTATTTAGAGCTTGTGAATCATGTCGTAGTAGTGTTGCAAACCTTGGGGTATGAGAGGTTGTTTGCTATATAAGACGAGTGTGAATTGTGGGTAACAAGAAGGTGGTTAGAGCTCTTTAAGGATTATGATATGAGTAGGCATTATCACCCCGATAAGGCTAATATTATGGTCGACACTCTAAGTAGGGTGTCTATGGGTAGCCTATCATATGTGTTGATGGTGATGGCAAGAGGTGACTAGAGGGGTCCATCAGTTGGCTAGATTGGGAGTTAGGTTGGAAGAGGTTGGCTATGGTGGTATAGTGGTGGCTAATGGTCCTAGATCTTTCTTGGTTGATGAAGTGAAAGCAAAGCAAGACGTTGACCCTGCTTTGTTAGAGTTGAAGACCTTGGTATGAGATGATAAAGTGGACGTTTTCTTCCAAGGGATAAAATGGTGTCACTAGATACTAAGGTAAGTCATGTGTACTTATGTTGAAGATTGAGTTCACTTGGAAGTCCCACCCATGTAGGGTGTGGTCTGGTTTGGCAAGAAAGGGAATTGAGTTTGTGGGTTGTGAGTCCTTTTAGAGTGTTAAGTAGGATTGGTGAGGTAGCATGTGTATGGGAATTTCCTATGGATATGGATATAGTTCGTCTGGTTCTTCATGTTTCTAACTTGAGGGGATGTATTGGTGAGTCTAGTGCTACCTATGAATATGGATGTGGTTCGTCTGGTTCTTAGTGCTTCTAGGTTGAAGGGATGTCTTGGTGACTTTAGTGCCATAAAACTTTTTGAGGTTGTAGGTGTTGAGGTGGATAAGTTAGCTTAGGAGAAGGTCCCGGTGGAGGTATTAGTTGGAATGGTGGAAGAGTTGATTAATAAGGATGTAGTGTTCGTCAAGGCCCTTTGGAAGAATTGTCAAGTCAAAAGTGACTCTCGAGAGCCGGAGCGGGCATAGAGAAGCAATATCCGTACCTCTTTCATTCTATTCAAGCTTATGATAACATGTCAATTCCTTTTTGTGATCTCAAATCTTATGTTTCAGCCCCTATGCCATTTGCATGCATTCATGTTTATGTTGACAAGTACTATAACCAAATAGGCTTTCTACATATACATTGTCTAAAACAACGATTTTTATCAGCTGCAGTGTCAATTGAGATTTTAAAAATGGTGTTTTAAATGTATTGTTGCATTCTTGTTGGGGCTGATTTTTTCATGATTATTCTTCTTATGTATATTTCTTTGACATTCAGGGACGAATTGTTCCTAAAGGGGAGATATTGAAATGACCCCAAAAGTGCCCGAAAATGTGCCTCGGAAGTGCCAAAACCATAATTTCCATATATCTCAAAATTCGTGCATGATATTAAAAATCCAACTTCATATTCTTATTCAGGGGGAAACATTGAGTGGGAAATGGGTCTAACCCCAATTTTAGAGCAATCGTAGCAAAATTTGAAATTTCAAAGTTTGCGAATTCCAATGACCAAGCGCGCCCTAGGCTCGACACGCCTGGGACACGGAGAGGTGTAATTTTTGGCTAGTTTTGTTATTTCGGTCCAAGGCCTTTAGGTCTTGGGCCTAAGCCTTCCCATACGTAAAAGTACTTATACTTAGCCATATTTCACCTTCATATCATACAAGACATTCCCTAATACTCTCTCAAACACTTAGACAAATAATTTACTCAAAATTCAAGTGTCAAATCTCATTCCGGATCTTAAGAAATTCACTCAAGCTTCAAGTCTACATTCCAATCTTCATCAAGGAATTCTCCAAAGTTAAGGTATGTGGATTTCAACCATTGGGTCCTTTCACCCATGGTGCCAAAGCTTTTTTTTTACATAAAACTCATATTTCTATGTTGATTTACTTATGGGTCTTACTTACTATGAATTTGACGATGAACTATGTTGGGGTTTCATAAAAGTGTGATTGTTTAAGAATGTTTTGAGCTATGAATCTATGATCTATCTTGAGATTTGATGAAGGCTTTTGATTTATATTACATGAGGGTGTTACCAAGTTTCGGTGGGTTGATTTACTTCAAGATTTCTTGCATGATTTCACTCTTTAATTGTATGATTTTACACTAGAATTACACACCTATCAAGTATTTGATAAAATGTCTAATTTAGGGATTCTTGATCTATTGATGATCTATTGCATGTCCTATGACTTGTATGACTTTATGATGATGAAAGGATGGTATATATGTGTTGATTTCATGAAAAGTATCTATATTATTACAAGTTGACCACACCTTGTTGAGGGGGCGCTTTGCCTCAACCACTATGATAGAGGGTGTGATGTCCATCAACCATGTTAAAAAGTTGATACCTTGACCACTATGATGGAGGGTGTGATGTCCATTAACCATATTGATGGGTTGATACCTTGATCATTATGATGGAGGGTGTGATGTCCATTAACCATGTTGAGGGGTTGATACCTTGACCACTATGATGGAGGGTGTGATTTTCATTAACCATGTTGAGGGGTTGATATCATGACCACTACGATGGAGGATGTGATGTCCATCAACCAGTTAAGGGGTTGATACCTTGACCACTATGATGGAGGGTGTGATTTTCATTAACCATGTTGAGGGGTTGATATCATGACCACTACGATGGAGGATGTGATGTCCATCAACCAGTTAAGGGGTTGATACCTTGACCACTATGATGGAGGGTGTGATGTCCACCAACCAATTGAGGGGTTTAATACCTCAATCACCTTAGATGGGGTATGACAATACATGGTAATGTTGGTCTCTTCTTACATATGCAATATGTTTTGTACAAGTATGTTTTACTCCAAGCGTCATTCACACATGTCATATTATTATTATGTTATCCATTGCTTATGATATTGCATTTTACCTATATTCCCTATTCTTGTTACATTGCATCCTACATACTTAGTACATTCAAACGTACTAACGCATACTCTATGCCTACATGATGTTACCATGTAGTAACCGGAGCTCTACTTGATCGTCATCCTCCTCCTCGTGGCTAGTACGATTTCTCTCAAAGCAAGTTGGTGAGTCTTCTTGTGTTATATGCTTTTGACTATGAGGGTGAGCCCGCTTGCTTGTTTTGGCCCCGCTAAGTTCAATGTCTAGAGGTGTTGTTGGGCAAGTTATGTACTATGCTTTAGCATTGACTCATCTATGTTATTTAAGTATTAGACTCTCTCTCCCTTAGTCTCAATTTCCCTTGTTTATGTTTTTTCTTGTTGTTTATTCTTGCTTCCACAACCAAGGATGTGTGCATGATATCCTAAGAGGCTTGTTTGGGATTCCTTCGGGTTCCCCATTCGCCATATCACGTCTAGGCCCTAGTTTGGATCATCACAAAAATATTATATCCTAAAGGCATGGTTTTCTATTACAAAACTTTTGAAACAAAATCCTATAGACATGATTTCTATTGCAAAATATTATTTAAACATGCTTTGTTACAAAATTCTCTCGGCATGATTTCTAAAATATGTAAAACATTGCAAGCATGATATAAATCCTAAACATGGTTTCTAAATAATGCCAAAGGAGAATATGTTAAAACTCAAAAATAATTCAAAAAAGCTTATAGACATGATTTCTACTCAAGAATATCCTATAACATGTAGGAAAAACATTATAAGCATAACATAAATCCTAAATATGATCTCTAAATAATGCCAAAGAAGAACATATTAAAACTCATGTACTATTTAGGAAAATAATTTAAAAATCTATAGGCATGATTCTTAGAACACATTGTTTTAGACATGCTAGTAAAAATATAAAATTGTGAAAACCTATGTGCATGGTATTAAAAATATATATATATTATTTTTAACATATTCAAAATTAAGAAAGATAAAATTTAAGAAAACATACTTGACCTAAAGTTCTTTTCATGCTATATGCTACACTAACCTAAATATTTGATGCACCAAGATTTATTTTTAAAGTATTGAATCCTAAATTAACATAGCCTAATCATTGTCACACAAACAAAGCAAGACATTTAAGAAAAGAAAAAAGAAAGAAAGAAAGAAAATATTTAGCACATAATTTTCCTTCCCCAATCCTCAATTTCACTATTATTCTAACAACATTTTGCGAAAATAAAAAATATAATATAAAAAATAATAAAGATCTTCGAAATCGTCCTCCTTCCCTAGGCGACTCTTCCCATCTTATGAGGAAGAAACTAAAATCTGCAATGCTAAAAAGAAAACTAGCAGCACCAATATATAAAATATAGTAATAAACTTCTAATGAACAAACATGTCATGAATATATTTCAATTTATACATAAGAGAGAAATAGAAATAACCAGTCAGAGGATGAACAGATGAAACTTGAAAGTAGGCAAAAACTCTTCTTCTTTTCTTTTTTTTTAAAAGAATATATTGGAGAGAGTAGAAGACGAGAGGAAAAAAGTTTATTTTGTGTGTTTGTGTTTCTGCAAAGTATGTGAAGTGAGGAGTATTCTCTGTGTTGTAGATTGAGGAGAATGTCTCTAAGGCAAGAAAATCAATCTCCTCATTTAAAAAATACCATAAATAAGATATAAAAATCAATTGATTTATTCAGTCACAAATTTACCGTAAAAAATAAATCGGTTGACTCAATAAAAAATTTAAACAAATAGATTCTAAAGAACTAAGGCAAGATAATTAATCAACCATATCAAATTAGAGGAAATTTATCAAAATAGGGACTTATAAGAATAAAGAAATATCAAAATTATAATTACTAGATATCAATCATACGAGAAATAAAATCACCCACGAGATATTACAGTTTAAGAGAAATTGGTCAAGAGATATAGTAATTTAAAAGAAATTATATTTATCATGATTAAAATCCAAAATCAAGTAGTCAAGTATAATTAAGCTAAATTACCTCTAATAAATGTTTTAATCAATAAAACCCATACAGAAATTTATCCGAGATGAACAACATATTTCGATTAATAGAAAAATATAAACACACTAAGCATAAAAGTGATGAATCAGTGAACGAAAAATGAAAATACTACAGAATCCACAATATTTTATTTTCGCACAAGTAATATCATACACGAAATAAATATTAGCTAGATATTAAACAAACCAGACATATCTGAAAGATCCATTTTTGTCGAAATGCCCTAACCTTATAGCTGCCTTATCGTCGCCTACGCTAGTTGGCTTTTCAGTGGTTGCATGGTGGTCTTCCCAAGATTTTTGGGGTTATTTTATTCGTTGTTTAGGTCAAGTTCGGACAGAGGAAAGACAGAGCAAGATGGGTCGACTGGTAGCTGTTGGGTATGGCTTTTTTCGGTGGTTTTGGTGGCTAGAAAGGAGAAGAAGAAAGGGAAAAAGGGGGGTTCGTTCCCGATGGAAGGGAGATAGAGAAAAGAGCAGGGGCGGCTATGTTCGGCAACGAGGGTGACGTGACGCCAGTGGTGTTGGGTCTGTCGACGAAAAGAGTAAGGGTGAGGGTGGTGGCTTGACTTTTCGAAAAAGAGAAATGGTAGACGAATTAGGGTCTTGGGGTATGGGTATGTAGAAAAGGGAAAATATAATTAAATATTGGTCATTGGGTTATAATTGATGAACGGATGAGATTAAGTTTTGCAAAAATAGGTCAGATCCAGATTGAAATAGTGGGTATTCAGATTTAATTTAATGAAATTGAATTGAGAATTTAAAATTGAGCCGCAAATTAATCCAATTTAGGCTTGGATTGAAAGATATTATAAGGAATTTGGCTAAAAATGAAATAAGCTATAAAGAAATTGACTAGAATTGAAATGAATTGACTTAAAAAGACTACGAATTAAATAAATTGGGGTGAAATTGAATAGTAACCATCTGATCAATAAATATAATATACACACTTATAAAAATATACAAATTTTTCAAAATAATAATTTTTACGTAAAGAAAATACATAATATATTTAAGTGTGTAAAATATTTGAACAGAAAAATATTATTTTTGAATTAAAAATTGATAAATAAAATGGAAAAAATTATATTTAAAATATGACACAGTAAAAATAATAATAATCATAATAATAATAATGAGTATATTACTAATACTAAGTAAAAAAATAATGAAAGTAACAATAACAATAAATAATATTAATAATAAAAATAATTATTATTGTTGTACTAAAATAATAATAATAATAATTATTATTATTATTATTATTATTATTATTATTATTATTATTATTATTATTATTATTATAAAAGCAAATACTAATAATAATAATAATAAAGGTAATTTAAAATGACAAAATAATTAATGAAAGAATTTTTAAAAAATCAAGGATGTTAAAAATACACAATTATTTGTATAAAATTGAAAATGGACTTATTTATTTAAAATATTTCAGAAAGAGGTATTTTAATTAAATGGCAATCTAAAATGAGTATAGGTCGGACAAAATTGGGCGTCGACACATAGCTTGTAAAATAGGCATCATAGCTTCATGCAAACATCTCATATTATGGGAATAGTCCATCTACATAACTTTTCATATAGTGTGGATATACTCTCCAATCTTAACATCATCATTAGGGTCTTAAGTCACCCTCATCCTCATATCATCATCGTCATCATCATTAAAACATATTTTTCATACGTAGAATCACATTCATGAAAATCATAGTTTATCATAGGGAATTAGGACTATGTGTGGGTTCATGAGTAATTGAGTTAAAATCATGTAATTAAATAAAAATCGTGGAGGAATCATGTAAATGAAATCAATTCAGATCATTAACAAAGGAACTCACATCAATTCAATAAGCCTTAATAATAATATATTTGAAATCACTTTAATTCACTTGAAAATCATAAAGTCATATAATCCTTCATCATTCATGCATGAATGGGTATAATCATCATGTAGGAATCATACTCCAACCATTTGCAATCAAATTATGAAAACCCATAGAAATTCATGCTTAGAACTATGAGAAAAAGACATAATTAAGTTGAGTTTCATGAATGAATCTAGTCCATGAATGAATCCCTACAAACCTCAAGTGAGAATTCCTAAATTTGAGGAATAAAACTCTGGAGATCCTTTAGCCAAACCTTCAAACCCTAGCTTCAATGGAGAGAATCTTTAGAGAGAAATTTTTAGAACTTTGGGAGAGATTTTGAGAGTGGATGAGTTTGCTTGGATTAGGAATAAGTTTTATAGGGTTTGCGTCGGTTAAGTTAGAAGAGTCAACATGAAATAATTTAGGAGTTAAATAGATTGAAAATGACCAAAAATCTCTTTATTTAAAACTACCGGAGCCACTCACGAGACCCCATTCACGGATCGTAAATCCATCCAGAAGTCGTTCATAGTAATTTAAAAGAAATTATATTTATCATGATTAAAATCCAAAATCAAGTAGTATCCATCCAGAAGTCGTTCTTGGACTTTGTGGAATATGTTGTAAGGTCCCACAAGTGAAAAAGTATGAAAAGTACAAAGGTGATGAATTCTGGGAATTTCTGAGTAGCAGTAGTTCATGAGGGGTCTTACGGGTCGTATGTTGATATACGAGTCATACATTGGCTCTAGGTCCTAAGCATCCATTTTCAATAGCTCAAGTTTGGAGGACCGTCTATGTACGAAGTGGTCTATGGACCATAACATAATCCACTGACCATAACTTGTGCTCGTGGAATGAAGGCCAAATATGGTAAAAATATAATTTTCTAAGATTGAAGGTATGAGTTGTCAGATGGGTTGTACTCTGACTTACTAGCCGTAAGTCTTTTAGTGGGTTGAGGGTCAGAGATGGTTTCTGAGATTCAAAAATATTATCAAACAAAACCTCATTCTTACAACTTGTAGAATGGACCACGACTCGTAAACAGGATCTCGTGGTCCTACCCGGCAAAATTTTAAAGAGGACAAATTTGACATTTTCTATTATTCTAAAGTTAAACCACATCGTTTAGGAACATAAGTCCTTACTTTCCAACCTTATAGACTGTCACGACCCAGTTTATGGGACGTGACTGACACCCGCCTGGGGTGTCCAGAACATAAATCAAATCTGAGTCC